>JAGFZM010006486.1:0-19608 GCA_017657215.1 Limnothrissa miodon | reverse complement strand
TGTGTGTGTGTGTGTGTGTGTGTGTGTGTGTGTGTGTGTGTGTGTGTAACAGTGTGCCCTCCCATACACACACTCACCTCTCCATGTAGCCAGACGGTGATCCAACTAGTCCGTCCAGTCGCTCCTGCAGCGCTGCCAGGATCTGTGGATTCTGCATCATCTGCACTGTGAGCTGACGAGCTGCAAACACACACACACACACACACACACACACTTTAACACATCTCGGACACAATTCCACATTCCATAGGACAGCTGAGGAAGCCCATTCACTGGAAGAATGCTCAACAGCTGCCCAGCAGGTCCACAAAAGGGTGTCCCTCAAATAAAATGAGATCTTGCCACATTTACACAAGCACAGAAACAATAGCAATCCATGAGCTAGGGTTTTTTTTTTTTTTAAGCCAAGTCTTTAAGAATGAACCAATGCTAACACGGAGTGACACCAGTCCCTTGGGAGCCAATTGCAAAACAATAACATGGTTGCAGAAGCTGGCGAATCAGCTGTGAATTAAGAGCCAGACTCACCAAGGCACAAGCAAACTGGCCTCCAAGCACTCACCATTTTCTCCTGATTAAAAGGTCACATTCAAATCTAACACACACAGACTAAACATCCAATCAATGGCAAGCTCAAGTCTAGCAGGGCCAGCAGAGACTGACATGGCATTTAAAGGCATCAGCCCTTAAGAGAGACAGGCATTTAAAGAACATGAGCTGGGGCAGACAAAGGGTAGCTTATCAAATGGAATAGGTTTTATTAGGAATAATCCCTTGAACTCATTCATGCTGGCTATGCAGGTATTATTCATCCAATTCATGTCTGTTTTTGAAGAGGCGTATCAAATATTACCTAGATTTCAGAGAACAGTTTAATGGAATTAAACCAGAACAAGTGCATGCAGACACACAGAGTGGACCTCGCTAGCCTCAGAACGCTTAGCGAAGGCAGCAATACATACCTTTACTGTCCTCTCCGGTCTCCTCTTCCTCAACTTCTTCTACATCCTCCATATCTGCAGGATCCATCTCAGCTTGGTCTTTGCTGCAGAGAGTTCACATACACAGTTACCAACATGTGCCACTTACAGCAGCCAATCAAGACGTTTTAATTAACTCCTGCAGACACTACAGTTTTGTGTGGAAAATGGTAGAAGACACAGAACTTTGCACCAAAAAACAAACCGACCCAATTGTGGTTGTGTGAGTTTTTTTGGAGGGGGAGGGATTGCAGGAAACCCGACTCACATTAAGCTCTGCAGATGCTACAGGTGTTTGTGCGCTTCCCTGTAGAAGTGTAATGGCAAAAATAGCTAATGTCTCTAACAGACTGTGCATTTGCCTCAGGAAGCGAGCAATAGGGAAGGACAGGCATGTGTGTGTGCACACGCTGATGTCTGGCAAATACACCTTTACCACCCAGTGGAATGCCATGAGATCAAAAGCTCCTTGTGGTTAATGTAGGACTTATGACAGTGTAAATGTGTGTATTCAGGAGGCCTGATATCTAAACTCTATACACCAACAGAAAAAAAAAAGAGCCATAATATCCTGTGCTATACAAGCACCAGGAAAAGCCCACATAGGCGAGACGGAAATTGCCCACCCCTCCTCAACTACACGAGAGCACAGTGAAAGACTGTGGGAGATGGGTCCAAGGCAGATCAGTTACTCGTGTTGACAACCAACACCCTCACCAAGTTTATCCACGGCATGGAGAGGAAGGCAAGCTGTTAACACCTGCCAAGTTAGCGAGCAGCCATGACTGCTAATCGGCGTCCAAGTTTTACCGCTCGAATAGAGCAGGGTGTCTGCAGGAATCATAGAGATGAATTTACTACCTTTCACTACCCTTTTTTTAATACCAACACGTGTGTGTGTGTGTGTGGGGGGGGATTAGAATGGATAAAGTTTGATTAAAGTTTGGTGTAAAGCAACCCACAGTCCTGTATACAGGGATTAAAGCGCTAAAATTGGTAGGAGCCAAGTTATAATAATTAATGTTTTTTTTTTTCACCAAAGTAAATAGTGTAGTTCAACCATAATGAGTTCTCATTTTGATGGTAGTAGGCTACAGTTCATAAAAGCACAGTTATGTTATTCGTAATAAAAAAAAAAAATACAAAAAAAATTATAGAGTAAGGTAGGCTACATTTCACCAAACTAAGGGGTATGATACAACCCTGAAAATATTTTAAAACCCTTTGGTGATTCTGATGGGTCTTCACTCTATGGAATTGAAATTATTGACATTATCCGTTCGCTTTTTGCACTTTGCAGACAGTCCCTAAACTTTCCTCTTATTGTACACTGGTCATTAGGACCAATGTCGTCCGTATATCTTTAAATACATCGTTACATCAAATCCGGTTGTAGCAAATACATCAAATCCGGTTGTAGCTAGTCCACCTTAGCGCTGTTGGATAGACCGGTATATTGTGTTGCAAGATAGTTTTGTTTACGATTTATTGAGCCGCAAAGTTCGAACCTATCACCTTCTTTCTAACTTTAGTGATTTTCTGTGCGGTAAACATAATAGCCTAACCATGTGAAATTGAAATGAGTTTCACGGCCACTGCATAAGGGCCTTGATTGTAGCCTACTCCAACATTATATTTCATTATTTGTGATAATAGCCTATTCACTCAGCTAAACCAGAGCCCGCAGTTTAGAACCTAGGAGTCGCTCTTCCATTATTTTAAGCAATGCATGTAGGCATAAAGTACCGTTTTCCAACCTTTTGAGCTTCTACTAGCAAATGAGACTTCATGACAATCCACTGACTGATTTCCAATGAATACGCATCAATTTTGTGATTGACCTCTAGTGATCCGGTTGACGGAATAAGTCATAGGATGGAAAACTTTAATCCATGCTAGTCTGGAAACATGTTCGCGAATACTGCTTCAATACCCTCGGTGTTCTAAAAGATCTTTGCCATCGTTCGAAGTGAATGAATGGTGCTTAGCTGTAATGCCATCCCAGGTAACATTGATGGTCTTCTTGCAGACTAAGCAAAATTCTTCTCGGTCATTTCCCCATCACAGGTTTTAGCCATTCTTTAAAAACTGGTTTGTCAATCCGCGTGTGAGAGCTCCCCATTTTGAATACTAACAAGTGTTGCAAACCAATGTTACCAAAGATGCTTTTGCTTCGATCTAATCATAGAAAAACTGGTAAGGTAAATGCGCAAACCATTGAACTCTTCCACGCAGCTACTCAGTTGAAGTCCTGTAAGCATCGTATTGACTACTTTATTTTTAATTTTTTTTTTTTAAGTATATAGGAAATGGCAAATATTGAGGTGGTGACTTTTTTACTAGCAAGTGAAATTACATCTACTACCTTTTACCCCTTGGATGCACAACCTACCAATACCTAAACTCTTACAGAAGTGGGGTCAAAAATGACCCCAATTAAAATCATGGGTTTTTTCAACGAACTGTAGTTATTCTTCAAAATCTTTAAAACAGAGTTGTAATATTTTCATATTCCAGGTAGTCCTCATAAAACATGTTTGTGACGTGAGGCAATCTGCATTTATTTCTCATTAATTTTAAGAAAGATGTATGACCCAGCAGTTATACACTCTCCTATGAGCGGGGTCAAAAATGACCCCAATTGAAATTAATCCATTTTGAAAAAGAAAATTTTACATTTTGGTTAAAAATGATGATTTCTATAATATTTTGGTCAAGAAAATAATGATTTAATGTTTTACATGTTCATTCTTCACTATGTGTATGTTTGTGTATGTGAATCAAGTTTGTGTGTGTGAAGTTTGTGTGTGTGCGCGTTTGTATGTGAACATGTGAACAAATGTGTGTGTGTGCTCCTCTGTATAAGATATAACATGTGATGAGAGAAGCAATTTCCTCACTACTTTATATGTACAGTATCTGCATGTGTATGCACAGACATGCATGTACTTATGTGCAAATACCCAGTTGTAAATATGCAGGTGACACCACTGCAATTGGGTTCATCGAGAATGAATACGAGTCCTCATATCAGCAGGAGGTTGACAGGCTGGTGCTCTTGAGTAGTCAACACAATCTAGAGCTAAAAATTCTGTGGAGATGGTGGTGGATATTAGGATGCACCCCACAGTACTGCCTCCCCTTACAATATCCAACAGCCCATTGTCAAATGTGGGCTTTCCTCTGCTCATTCATCACAATCTGTTTTGGGGCAGCCACAGCTACCAAATGGGTTTGATTTTATTACAGGAAGCTATAAATCACAGTTGGAAAAAAAAAAAAAACAAAGACTCAATTGGAGAATTCCATAGGTAATGGGGTCATTTTTGAGGAAAAGTCATGTGGAAAAGTGGGGTACTGATACAAAAAGGGCAATAACATAAAAATAACACAAAAAAAATACATACATATCCAAATGTACTCATGTCTAAGACAATCTATTTGAGGAATACATGGAAAATTAAGCAATACAAATTTAAAACGACAAAACTATATCAAAACACAACCACAGGGGTCATTTTTGACCCCACTTGTGCATCTAAGGGTTACTACCTTTCAAGGGCCTTATTTTGAATTTGAACTACCTTTTACTACCCCGCGGGGACCCTGTAGAGACATGGGTCATAAGTAGGCGAGCCAACTGTGCAGTGGAGGGCAATCCAGTGACCGCAGTAAGGGTTAATGCGTGGGTTTCTGGGTGGGAGCATGTAGGAGAATCTAAAGCAGTGCTTAAACTTTCTAAACTCAACAAAACAGCCTGAGGCCAAGGAGGAAGAACTCAGGAGAACTGCGGCACACAAGGCAGCACAGGATCCATTCCTTAGAGGCTCAGATCAGTGCTCTTAAACCAGGGCTAAGCAACATTCCGTTTTTCTCTCTCACGAGCTCCCTCTAAAGACCGCTGTATTGCATTGTATTGCACTGCATTTTATTGGAGGCGGACCGTGCTGCTGAATATTGCAAGTGCTGTATCTAACGCTATTGGCCACGGTGGCGCATTCCACACCGTTCGTTCGCCGCTCATTTTAGCATCCTAAACAGTATGAAACGGATTAATAAAATGAAAAATGTTGCATAGTGGGCCTTTAAAGGCTGGGGGCTGGACAGTGTTTAGTAATGATCCATCAAATACAAGAGTTTGGGTGTGGAATAGTGTGAGGCTGTGTGGTGGAGTCGGGTTTACAAAAATAAAAAAATAAATAAACACACACTTACTTGTCAATGTCTGCCATGTTGCTTGACTGGTCTATTTCTGGTAAAGAAAGACAGAAAAGGGGCGGGGGGGGGTAAATCTTAAAAACTTGCAACACACAGACAATACTGTTCATATTGCTCATCCTTGTCTTATCCCAGCCTGCCATTTGCAAGAGCATTGCACACCAGGATTTGGGGGGCTGTAATTGTTTGATGGGTTGTGTTGTATAAATAAAGGATCATATGTAGGTCAACAGTTTTTTTGGAGATGATGCAACACGCTCAGACATTTACCCGAGTGTGCGTGTACACACAGTTTGTTTGGCTTACAAGCATCCATGAATAGTCTTCTCAACCAGGTCTTGATACTGAACCGCTTAAAATCTCATTTTGCCTGGTTGCTTACAGCAAAATGGCTGCAGACTAATCCAACTGGGGGCGTCTCCCCCTTTAAGGAGCGACCAGGGCTGATCAAACATCAGCTATAGCATCCACAGCTTCTTCACTGTTGTGTTCCCGTAGACATTCCGTAACCATCAACGCTAAATGCTAGTGCTAAAAAAAAAACATAATAATTTTAACAGTCAACATCCCCAGCGAAAGCAAAGATGGAATTTGCGCTCTAAACCTATGCAAATTCTCTGCAGTCATAACTATTGATACTGCAGACTAAAAATGTGTGGGGCCATCCCTGGATAACCTCCCAGCATCTTGCATGGTGATGTGCTTCCTAGTCTTTCCAGCAGTTAAAAAACAAAACAAAAAAAAGGCTGTAGCATTCCACAGCACTATGGGTCCCTTAGCATTCCCCCATCACCACGGAAACTGACAGCTCCTTCCCACTCGCTTGTCTCTGCCACCCTCAGCTCAACCTGCAGACAGGGGCCGACATGTCTGGACCCACCCCTCCCTTTCTTTTGGAGCCTTTTATTGCACAGTGATGCGAGTGTGACGGGCAATCGGGATTTCTAGGCTAGGGAAACACTTCAGCCTGATGTCACATCGAGAGCTGGGTGAGTCACTCTGGACATCCAAGCGCGTCGCGTGGCTGCAGCAGGCTTCACGTGCCAGAGACTGAAGGGGGTGCAGGGGGGTTCTGACTGGGAGCATGACGATGCAAGTTTGGCATTCAATGAATAGAGGCGCGAGGTGGTGACAAGTGTGTGTGGGTATTGATGTCGGACAGGAAGGTTGACAGACACTGCTGGGAACGCCTGCCGCCTGCTTAAACATGCACTGGCTGCCTGCAAAGGCTTTTTTTACCCAAAATAGCCACTTTTCCAGCTGTGGCCATTTAAGCATCTTGTTTATTCCACAGCTCAAATATGACTTATCCATACAAGGAATATGACCCAGGATTCCCAAAAATCTAACTGAAGAAACACCAACCATGGCAATGAGCGGGCAGGACAATATTTTTATGTGGCATGGCACCAATATAGGTGAAATGGCACATAAAAGCAATTACAGACCTTTTGTTTACTCCAACACTACTGGAAAATAAGTTGCATCACAACCTGGCAAAGTCCTAACAAAGGTCACCACCATGTGACCAGTTATTCTAAATGGACAGGAGAACAAAGCTTTGTATTTTCCCCCCTGTAAAATCTGGTATGGGCAAATCTCCAAATAGGCATAGTCGAGGACCCTGTTGTCTGGAATATCATTCAAATTTGATAAGTAATGGGGACTGTCTAGTTAGGTAGAGCCATATCAGCTCAAGAAGGGCCTCTGAATACCCCACAGGGGCAATGTGCTGGAAAGCCTTCAACTACTCTTACACTCCTCGCCAGACTGCCTGAATAGGTGGGTGTAACTGTACTCACTGATGCACAGCCTCATGGGCAGTGCATCGCACCTGCACAAGGCACAGACACCCCCTCTGCCTTTAAAGCACCCAATACAACCACATTAATAGAGTACAGATGCATCTGTGGTTTGACATTTATAAGGGTGTTGAGAGCAAAAAGGGGCTTAAAGTTTCAACTTGACCAGGGACTAGAATTCAGCAGGTGGGACCAAATAAAATATCCAAATGATCCAATAATTTCTCAAACCGGCATTAAAAAAAATACATTTAAACAAGTTTCAAGATTCAAAGACGTCCAGTAACAAGTGTTCCCTGGTTATATCGCTAGCCAGTAAAGTAAGGCCCCCATTCTCTCACACACACGGGACCCCAACCGATGCATGCCTGCCATTACAGAGATGCTTCGGGTCGTGCTAAACATTCCAAGCCATTACTAAGGTTCCACCATGGGAATCCGAGGGGTGATGTTGGATGTCCCCTTGCATATGGACGTCAGCCAACAAAAATAAAATATGACGAGTGTAAACAATGTGATCAAGAGTTCGTATTCTTATCCAAGCGGACAGAAGACGTTAGCAAGAAAAAGTTACTCAGACGCGTCTTGCTTCCCGGCCCCAACACCACGTGTTGCTCTTATTGACTAGCTAGCTAACCCGAGAAGTTGGCAGGCTGGCTTGCTGCTAGCTGGCATCTGCTAATCGGCTACCATGACAAAGGCCGACGAGGCATATGTGCAACTGACAAGTGTGCGTAGCTAGCTAATCTTCATCGTTCAGAAAGTGCCAGTGGAGCTAGTTAAACCCTGGTTGACTACAGTACTTCAGACACAGGCCGATTTAATCCTCGTTTCCCCACATGACGCGCACTTTGTCTCCTGTCAAACGAATAAAATGTCTAAGCAATAGCAAGCATCTTGCCTCATTATTTGGAAAACAGCAACTTAAAATACATTAACTTAAATGATACATGCGTCTATGGCTCCTTTGACTAAAGGTTTCCTTCTGAATTAGGAGAGCAAAGCTTGATTGCTAGCTATGTAGCTAAGGCTAGCCTGCCAAGTAACGATAGCGAAATGAAATCAGCCAAAGCTGCCACTGAAGAAACATTTCTGCCTAGCAACTTGAAAATCTACAACACCGGGCAAAATGATAACAATCAATGGCGTGAAGCAGTCACAACAACAGCCACAATAACAAATGCTTTTCATTATCTAGTTGGATTATTATTTTTTTGTATGACACCACAAGTACCCATTAATACTCCCATGTCATATGCCCAGACTCAGGCTTTAGCTACGCTAACTAAAACTTGCGCCCGCCACCGCTCCCTCCCATAGCGTTAGTTCTCCTCCCATTAGTCTACTCAAGAAATAAGGTCAAGTTTGCTTTGACGTAAATAACAGAGTTAACCATTACCACATTCACAAAAATACATACAGCCATTATGTTATACAGCATACTGAAGTGGAAAAGATTCTCAACTGGGACAAAGAATTACAGCCATTTTCATCATCATGTAACGTTAACACATCATGGAGGTGCTCCCGTCTCAATGGCTGCTGTCTGATTTAACGCTGTGGCAAGCGAGGTATCCATTCTTTTTGCCAAAGATTCGCTTGATAAATCTTCGATGACAGCTGGTAGTCAAAGCAAAAATGTCTGCGCTCAAATCTTATATGTCATCGGAGAAGCTTCCCATGTGAGCTCTTACCTTTAGTTGGCGACTCGGTTGTGATGTGGTGCGCAGTGAGGCAGCTTGAGAGAGAAAAGGACTCAGATCTGATGGCGGTAAAAAGGAGAGAGATCCCGCCGTGTGCGCTCATATACATCTAGCGTCATCACGTAACCCGCCAGTCACCAGGACAACGCTGTACAATGGGAGGGGCTGAAATATAGAGAATCTAGTTTCTGGATGGTCGGTTG
This sequence comes from Limnothrissa miodon, assembly GCA_017657215.1. NCBI lineage: Eukaryota > Metazoa > Chordata > Actinopteri > Clupeiformes > Clupeidae > Limnothrissa > Limnothrissa miodon. The sequence continues at coordinate 10,702 of JAGFZM010006486.1, read as the reverse complement.
GGCCCAGGCTAGAGCCAAGCTCAGTGTATGGCAAAATATATATAGCCTTCTAACTTTGGACTGACACCTAGGCTACATCATGAGGCAATTAACTCTGAACTACTGACCACTACTGTCAAATGCTTTCCCCACTGCCACTAGCCTGTTAAGATAGGTCAAGGATGCCTATTACTAGTTACTTGAAAAAGACCACCTCCACTGATATGCTTATGGTTTTATTTGTTATGCCTACTACATACAAGTCACCCATCTGTAAATAGATTTAAATAGATTCTGATTAGTGAGCTAACTAACACTTGCCTCTCTTTGCACTAACCATTATTTAGGCCTGCTTTTCCTTTTCTATTTGTTCTCTCTGTTTTCAAACAAATGAACAAATGACACTGCATTTTCTAATGTGTTTATTGGTGTTTTGGTTGTTCATTTTTTGGCATAGCTGTATTTCATTACAGTGTTTGTGGCTATGAATGCTTATATAATTTATGTGAAACTTCCAAAGATATTCTAAAATTGGTAGGCCTATACTATCTACACTTTTGTACGAAGAAGTACGATAGAGTTTTACAATAGTTTTTATTTTAGAAATAGCAAAGATATTCTAAAATTATTACAATACTATAACATTCCCATAAATCCACGGTTAGTTATTGTGCATAGAAGCCAAACACTGAAGGGCACAACTAATGGATTTATACAATTCATCAAGTAGCTTTCTCAGATGACTTCTAGCAAAGCCTTTGTCACAGTGCATTCCATTTGGGGTTGGAGAATGGTTGCATTTTCCAAGAAGCAGCAATGCATGGCAAAAAAAAAGAAAGATCACTTTGTCAAAGAACCAGTTGTCTCTGAATGATCTAGAAATAAAAAGATGTTTTCTAAAGTTTCCGTATTACTGAATAAATATGCCTTTATTTTTCTCGTTTAGAAGTGGCACAAGTTTTGTGTTGAATAATAACTCATTTAGTTTTGTGTATAGAGTTGTTGTTACAGTAGATCTGTTGTTGGCTTGATGGTAGCTTCACAAAAGTAGCCTATTAATTAGAAAAGAGGTACCTTTTAACCTTTAAATGTCACTGTTTCGTATCATTCACACCATGTTCATACCAAAGCACATCCTATCCTTTCAGCATTAAGTAATTCACACTTGCTATCATGTTTTCAGTCTATATAAATAGACTCGCTTTGTTCCAAATGCAGTGATACTGTCTCTGAAAGGCTTGTCAGGAAACGTGCACCAAATTGTTTGCTCAAATCCATTCAGCTTGAAAATCATACATGCTGCATTATTTAACAAAAGGACAATAAAAAAACTTTGCACAGAATATTAAACCGCCACATAGGTGCCTCCCCTTAGCATAACAACAACTCCACAAAACTAGCTCAAAACACTGATGATAGAGATAAGTGCTGTGTCATGTTAGTTACTCTCTGATGATAGAGATAAGTGCTGTGTCATGTTAGTTACTCTTCACATGTGTTTTGAGGTGAGATTACTCAGCAAAAGATGACCTCTGGCTTGATCTTTGCAACCCTATGGTTGATCTCTGAACCTCTGAAGAGGGGATTGTGTATTGTTTGAACACCTCACCACATGACCAAAAGTAACTGGGAGCAATGGAGTGGAAACATCCTTTGATAAAGGCCATCTTCTCCAATGGGGGTTGGGAGATTTTTCTGAACAGACATCAAAGCATGTGCTATTTTGAAACCCGCCAGTATTACAATATATAAAAAAAATAATCTCTCACAGATGTGTCAGGTATCATCTGCATCCCCGTGCTCAAGATAAATCAAACCACACGGCTCCTGACAGCAGCCACCATGGTAGTTATCTGATGGTTCAAGCATGTGTTGCTAATAAGTATATGACAGGAAGGACGACAATTATAGCCAAATAATATGCAAATTCTTTTCTGTGTAGAAGCATTGAACATGTAGAAGGTTCTGGTACATGCCCCTGCTGATCTAAGCCACAGAAATGAAGATGCCTCTAGAGGAAATGCTTGTGAGCCCCGCAATGACATCCCCAATGATAAGATGATAAAATACTTTGGAACAGTGGCCTCAAGGCTTTTAATTGAGCCATTAATGATGTGGTTGTGCAAATGGAATTGTGGGTAAGGCTTTTGAATGTGTTTTTTTTTTTTACACAGAACTTTCAATCAATGTATTTCAGACTGTCCTGAATGTACACAGGGGAGAGAGAAGACACCTTTTGCTATATACCTGCGCCATCTTATGTGAACCATTTCAAGCTCATGTCTTTGAGAACCAGTGTGGTAGGAAGTAAATGCAGAGTAATTGTAATAGTTTTTAACTTCAGAGAGTTTCCATTTTAGGACACTTCACTGATTCCTTGGATGCAGGCTTGTTTATGAAGTTAAAAAATAGCTGTTTCATATGCTGACACGCAGGGAACAAAAGTAAGCTCTTGAATAAATATTTCAGTCTTTGGTGACAGGCCGCACCTTTATACAATAGGAAAAGAGAAAGAGGGCAAGGAGAGAGAGTGAATGTGTGTGTGTGTGTGTGAGAGAGAGAGATAAAGAGAGAGAGAGAGAGAGAGAGAGCGCATCATTGTTGTCTTTGGCTGCTAACAGTGGCTGCTGAGGGTTCAGGTCCACTGTAGCAGGTTTGCCATTGACTGTAAGAGGAGATGACATATAGATGCCCACATGATTTAAATATTAATGCAGAGAACTCACCACTCCAGCCTTAACTCTTTAGAGGGAGACTTTGACTCAGCATTCCTGGGGGTGACACACACACACACACACGTGTGATATACACATGTCGCGGGCACACACACTCACACACACATACACATACACATATGTGGAAGCCAAACAGAAACATACAACATATAACACACATATATGCAACACATTCAGAAGTAATAGGCATGTATTATCATATATAGATAAGTAAGGCACGTTTCTCATAAACAAATACATATGGCTTTAAAATGTACTTGGTAGATACTAAAAAATAACTACACTCCTCACATACACCTATTTCTGACTTTCATCCTAAGAACCTCGAACATAATACCTACACCAGACGCAGAACATCGCATTCCATCCATAAACCATTAGGCACATATAAAGTCACTTGTGCAGTCATGTGATGTTATACAGCTGAGAGCAAATGCCTCTCTACACATGAAAGCCATATTACAGAAGGACACAAGTTTCTTGAACAGCTGGATAGAAAGTAGAAATGAACATAACACATCCTTTAAGACAGCAGGGGAGGTCAAACAATGTCATGGGGGGCAATTGCGGCCCTCAGTGTTTTTTTTTTTATCAAATGCTCTTCCATAAAGTAAAAAAAGTGTAATTTGACCTGTTACATTAGCCCAGTGTGCATTGTGTTTTAGAGCTGTAAGAGTGACATGTTTGTCAGTAGCCTCATGCACTGGCCCTTGGCAGCAGCAATGTTTGAGTAAGTGGCCCGCAAACAGAAAAGTTTGTCCACTCTTGCTCTAAAACAGCAACACCCTAGAGTTCTCTCAAACAGCTTCAAATATATACTGATGCTACAGTATTTATAATACAGAAAATTTGCATGTATGACGTTACAACAGAAAAAACGCTTGGAAGGCTTTATATGTCACTCTGTGGCAATGTTGACTAAAATTGTGATCTACTTTCACCCATTTTGACAAATGTAGTAACACCTAAATGACATTAAGGGGCAAAAAATATCCTTGTTCCTCCATGTGATTGCCTAAAGCCTCCTGTGTAACCTTGTGAGTGTTGCCGTCATTGTTTTTGTCCTTCAGAGGAAATCCTGGGATGGCGGTGTAACCCATTGGTCTCCTGACACTGTGGATTTGGGGTATGCAGAGTTGTCCCTCACCGCCTCACACAAACCTTGGGGAAATTAAAAAAAAATAACACATCTAACCCTCAGGATTTTACCAAACAATGAAGGTTTGAGTGGACCACAAACAATATATACTGGAATGTAGTAAGCATACAATTTAGACGTCTGTTTTTGAGACCTTTCTGAGTATAGGACATTAACATAATATACTGCAAATCTGCTCTGTATTGCCTTTAGAGTGTCATGTACCACAATAAATATGTATATATGCCATAGGTGTATGAAGGCAAATGTGTCTGTGTTAAAATGGTGAATATAGCAGTGGCTGTTTTAGTCATCCCTCAGCAAGGTTTCTATTCAGGTACTCAGTGGCTGTGGCACGATCCACGCTTAGGGCTTTCTGTCTCTGTTCTGTCACAGGGTAGCTGCATCTGGGCTCCCTATGTTTGCACACACTATCACATTGCAGAAGATGAGAGGAAGAGAGAGAGAGAGAGAGAGAGAGAGAGAATATAAGTTAAAAAGGTGTAGGTGTAAAGAGGAGGTGGGATTGAAGAGCAAAAGGCGACGGTGGAGAAAATAAGGACTTGAAACAGAGGGGGAGATGGCAGAAAAATCGGAGGGATGTGGCAGCGGAGAGACCCACCCTTGCCTGCGTGATGAAGGCGCATTATAAATACTTAACTACCTTACTGAGGCACAAAGGCTACACCAGCGTTACATAAGGCACAGACAAGAGGAGAGGCAGGAATAAGGAATGGCTGGAATTGTGGAGCATACATGTAAATTTGCTTAAGAGTGTGTCTGTGTACTTGTGCGTTGGTGTGTGTTTGTGAGTTTGTATGCGTGTTTGAGGAAATGGATATGCATTACCTGCAGATAGCGTAAAAGTGTGTGTGAGAGTCCCTGTATGTGTTTTTTATGTGTACAGTATCTGTCTATATGTCTTTCTAGAAGTGCATGCGTGGTCTGTGGCACGTATGTGCAAGTTTGATTCCCTTACTGTACAGTACAAGTGGGTATGTGTAAAAAAAAAAACTAAATGTAACATAATTATTTTGTAACAAATTATTAAAAGTCCCTCAGAGGATTCCCGCCTCCTTGAGAAAACTGCGGGATAATCTTAGAACATCTGGAGGTCTAGCAGACGGGTATTGCACAAGGATTCCCATGGCAACTCTGCCTCTCTTCCCCCTGGCTAGAGAGAGCAGGGCAGACAGACAATGAGACACAAGGCAGAGACATGAGATCAACGCAGACACAGACGGAGACACTAGGAATGAACACACAAACGGACTGAGAGCGGTAGAGGGAATAGTGAGTAGAATTAGGGAACGAAAGAAAGGAAGCAAGAGATTAAGACTGAAAGTAAGACATAAATGACATTGATAAATGGGGGGTCGAGAACGTCATGGAGTGAGGGCTAGAGGATGAGGCTTTCCCCTCCAGAATGAGAATAGGAACCCGTGGAGGGGGTAGCCCTTCATGCCTATTATACTCTTCTTTCTTCACCTTTCTTTCTTCCATCCTTCCATCCTTCTCTCCTCCCAAATTTCCAGCTTCATTGTTTCCTTTTATTTCTCTGCTTTCTCTCTCTCTCTCTCTCTTTCTCTCTTTCTTTCTCCTCTTCATCCCTCTATCCCCAGCTCCTCTCTCCTCTCTCCTTTCTCTCTCAGTCGAGTGGTGCTGCTGGCAAACGTGCCTGGGCTTAATGTTGCTGCATGTGTGCACAGGGCGAGGCAGCCTCCAGTACTCACTAACTGCAGCCGACTTCCACTCTGCACTGAGACACACTCGGCTCCTGAGGTTGCCAGTAGATGGACAGTTGAAGATTGAAATTAGCATTGCAAATGTGACCTTTTCTTTTTTTTTTGTAATTTATTTTTTTTAATTATTATATAATTGTCATGATATTTTCATTTGAGGTGACGCAGAGTGCCTTGTTCATCGACGAAGCAGTCATTTTCAAATATGACACCTGCACTTCAATCACACAAATAGGTCAGACAGCCCTGCCCTGCATGCATTGGGATATGCATGATCTTGCTCCCTCTCTCTCTCTCTCTCTCTCTCTCTCTCTCTCACACACACACACACTCACACACACACACACACACACAAACATACACACACACACACACACAGTGTGCCAGTGTGCACAGAGGATACAGTTTTGACCCCTTCAGCTCCACTGACTAATTCATGGAGCACTTTCCCACACTGTATCCTCTTCCATCTAATCATCTCTTTCCCTCACTTTGCCACCTCACCAGCCCCCTACCTCCCTGTTTCCTCTCCTCCCTCTTCTCTGCCATGCCCTCTTTCTCTTCCTCCAGCTCCCCAGTACAGATCCCTCATAGCCGATACAAGAGGTAAGACCTTGGTTAGCAGCGAGCTATTCTGGGAGACATTGGAAGATGCATGAGAGATATAAAGTATTTTGAATAGAGTCAACCCCAAGTCCAAGATTACAAAATAGGGGATTAAATGGCTGTTTAATCCACAATTAACTGAGTAATGGTAAAACAGCACAACACAGATGTTATTGTAATGAGTTTCAGTGATGGTGCCTGGCTGTATAACTGCCTTTCACTATTTCTTTCACTAATAAAAATCACTTTGCTGGTATAATATAGCTTTAAATAAAGCTGTGCAAATGATTCGTTTTGACAGCCGTTTAGTAACCGCAGGCTGCTGTAATGCTGTCCGAGCTGGGTAGATGCTGTAGCTGTGACCTTGTTGACCTCTCTGCTGGCTCCTTGCCGAGTGGCCAGTGCAAAGAGAGAGAGAGCTCGGTGTGAGAGATCATTTTTCACCAGGACTGGCACAGATTTGATGGGAAGTGAAGCTGATACTTGTATTTTTAACACACGCCTGTCACTTTTGGCCTTAGTTTTGTTAGATGATTAATTTAATACATAGCCTTGTTGTAATTTCTAACCAACGTTTGACCATGGTTATATATCACATTGATTTAGCTAATGTTCTTACGATAATCTATGATAATCTAATTCAACTTAATGAAAATCATGGTCTGATCCTGACACATTACAAGTATTTTAATAAACTGTGGTCAGCATATGAGTGCTGTTGTATGTCAGCAGGAGACGGGAGTCTTTAGGTGGTGGGGGGCAGTATCTGTCATACTGTATTATTAAATAGCCTAATATCGTATTTTATATCTTATTTTGTTGGGGTAAAACTTCCAATTCTTCTTCCAAATTTTTTTTCCTCCAAATGTTAATTTCTTACTATTGTATAGTGTCACTTATCAAAGTTTGCCATTTTTGGTTGATTCATACAGTGACAGTTGTATCGAAACAGTTATATGATTTCAATGACCCAGAATGTGATGTTAATATTCCAAAGTGACAGAGATGGTCATCTCCCCTGAGTCTGGCTCACACCTGACCGCATACCTTCAGACTTGCACTGTTTTTAACTGAAGACACAACATCAGGGTTATGTTAAAAGGGCTCCTACTTTCTTATATGGTAGATCCACTTGTTTAGGGTATGTTTGGTGCTGTTTTCGCTGACAAAATGCAAAGTCTGTGGCAGCTTCATGCTGTGTCCAGGATCTGTAAAGGCCCTCCTTCTTGGCAAGGCATATGTAGCACAAGGAAGCTGTTCAATATTCGCTTTACAAAGATAAAGACAAAGAGCAGTGAATACATTACAAAATTAAATAAATAGTAATTGATGAAAGTAATAATACAATAAAATATAAGAAAGTAACAAAATAATGTAAGAAATGATGAGTAAAAAAAAAGACAAATAGAAATAAATCAATAAAATGAAGTAAAAGTTAATTAATAAAAGAATAAAGATTTAGCAGAAAGCCTATGCAATCTACAGCTGTCTAGATTTGAACAGGAGTAGGGGCTTCTTTGATGCCTTCTGTAAGTTGGTTCATAGCTGAGCCACATAGGCTGTTTCAACACATTTTGATCTAACATACGGTTTTAACGGACAAATTTTTCTGCTGTGATCTGAGAGATCTAATTAGGTCATATTGAAACATATCACAAAGGTAATTAGTGCCTGTTCCGTTTAGAGGCTTGAACACAAGCAGCAGTTTCTTAAATTAATTCTATAGCTGATGGGAGCCAGTGAAGGGTCCTTAGTATGGGTGCAAAGGCATGGATTAATTTTTCCAAATCATTCTTTGACATAAGTGTAAGTTTGCCAATGTTGTTTGAGGTGATATAATATTGATGTAATGACTGCTTTAATGTGAATGTAAAAGTTTATCCCATTCATGGTTTGTGAAAATACCAACATTTTTAACAGTAGCTTTTGTTTTAATCCCCTTTGTGTCAACAATAGTAACATATGCTGCCACTGAGGTCAGTAGTCCAAAAGACATAACCCATGAGTGTATGTGTAGTTACGTATTAGAGCTGACAGTGAACCCTTTCTGGCATTGTTGTTGGTGCTGACTGGTGTTTTCCATTGAGTTCTTCCTAGCTGGTGATCCACTGATCCAGCTGATCCACTGATATTATTTTATTGGCTCACTTTAAGTTTAATTTTCCTATGTCGCTTGCAGTTAATATTAGTTGCCGATCCCCTACTTGTTGAAAGTGTTGTAACACTTTCTGACACGTTCTATACAGACAGTACTTTGACAGCAGAGCTATTTTATGCGTTAAAAACAGATTTCCACTTAAACTACATTTGCATCTCCCATCTTTAGACTTTCCATGTGAAGCCAAAGAAAACAGGAGCCACTGAACCAGACAGCCTCTTCCCACCGTCACTGCAAGGTCTAGGAATGGTGACATTACACAGGGATTGGTACAGTAAGGCCTCTGTGACTGGTGTCTGGCTATGTGCTAGGTTGTTTGAAATGTTCCTCTTATAAAACTGATCTGCAACTTGTACAACTTGTGCCAGTTCGGAGCGAGCAGGATAGACAATGCCGGGCCCTGTTATCCAGTTTATGCTGCAGTCCCCTCAAGACAGTTTGGTCCTAGCTGCATTCATTCAGATGTACCTTACATATTCAAACATTTACTTTAAACATATTCACATGCAGCAAAAATAGCGTTCACCTTTCATCCAACATCTCTGAAACCATGATGAACAACAAGATAAATCAAGCCTCTTCATTTCATTTGTGAGTGGGCATAACATTTATTTTAATTAGACAGCCTTTCAGATTCCTCCCAGGCTGTCTTTGTGAAACACTGATATCAGAGCAGAGAGGAGAGGTTTTGAAGACCGAATTGTTGATTAGTGGCCTTCTCCAAATATGAGCGCAAATGCAGAAGCTCTCTGTGTTTTCACCTACCAGGCACTGTTCAGGCTGGAAATAGCACTCAGCACCAGACATGAAAGAAGCAGCTCTTCAGAATCACAAGCAAAAAAGCACACACACACACACACACACAGTTACATGGCATATTTGCAACGCACATTCTACACTCAGACACACATATACACACACACACACACACACACACACACACACACAAGTTTATGCATATGCATACACTCATTCTCACATAAACACATTTACCGTAGTTTTTCTCAGTGCCCCTAATGAAACAAACTTTTAATTTGATTTGGCTGGCAATTAATTATTCATACAGAACGTCAGGGACCCTGTGGATTCCATAAGTTATGCAGTGAGCTGAATGCATTACTCTTTAATTATGTCGGCACCATCCGCCTATCAAACATCAATTTTTACTAGTCAGCAAGGACCACTTTGGAGCCAGCTTTCAAGCTGAGTTTATTTACAATAAAGGACTTGTCATTAAGGACATTTGGCAGTGTGCTCTGGATATTCAAAGTAGTCTTATTGAAATTTGTGCACAGCTAAATGGAGACTGGTGAAGCTTGATGACTCTTTCTGCCTTTGTGACTGGTCGACCAGGTTGCTTTGACAACTTCCATGCATCCCCCTCCAACACACACATACACACACACCTCCCCTTTTTTGTTCAGAACCCCCAGCCCTCGCAGCAGACAGACCTGTCACACTAATCCTCTCCCTAAAAGAAAACTGCCGCATCGGCTGGTTCGGGTGGCCGGTTGTGGCCATTGTCACCCCCTGCTCGATAGCACCACAGACCACACAGCATCGACAACAGCTGCTGAAGAACACTCAAACCACCCTCTACAAACACACACCTCCTGAGGCCTTTGTTTGCTTGTCTCTGCTCCCCCCGGCCTCCAAGACAGTGATCCCACCATTTCCTGAGTTAACGATCATCCAATTAAGAGATAGGGATCTATCAGCAAACCATGCCAGGCTGATATTCAATTAGACTGGCTCTGTGGGGGCATGATCCTAGCTAACGCAGCATAAATTATCTTTAATGGAAAGACAAAAACAAAATTTAACTACAAGATGGAAGGAGCAGTGTGTTATGAAGGGGGCAGTGTGTTATTTATGGAGATGATCTTGGAGACAAGGTCATCACATGTGCTGGCCCCTGGCCCAAGCCATTCACAAGTGTGTTTTGAGCGCAGTAGTTGGGAGTGGTAGTGAGTGCTGAAGGTCTATGAGGGTCCCAGTAACTGAAGAGCACTCTTGTCCACAGAGATGGAATGAGCTCCTACTCACACACTAGACATACAGGAACACCTAGAGACACACAGTGACACAATACACTCATACACACACACACAAACACACAAATACAAAAGCAAGCCAAAACACATGCACAGGCACACTTCAACTAGTCCTCTTGATACTGAGTCATTCACTGGAGTGGGCATGAGACTGATTCATAAACAGACAATTTCACTTCATAAAGTACAAAGGTGAGAATAATGAGAAGCATACACAATGAAGGAGCAGACGGTACTGTTTCTGAGAGAGAGAGAGAGAGAGAGAGAGAGAGAGAGAGAGAGAGAGAGAG
>JAGFZM010006485.1:0-26803 GCA_017657215.1 Limnothrissa miodon | reverse complement strand
TAGTATACATGCACAAACTATGTTCCCATTTGACATTTCCTGGGCACATGTAGAAATAACAAGATGAATGTTTTATAAACATTGTACATGTGCTATGAAAGTGCAAGTTACTCTTGTATAACTTTTTGTAAATTATAAAATATCTTCAAATGTAAACTACTTCTGCTTTTTTTTTTTTTTTTTACTTCGCTTGCTACATATTGTCTTCAGGCACTTGTAATGCAATGAAGGTCATCTAATGTGGTGGCTTAGTTACTGGTAACTTAGATGACAACATGTTCGGAGTATCTTTCCCAACACGGACGAAGATGAAATGAGGATGCACCCAAGGGCTTGTAAATATCCATGTCAATAAGTGCCGCTGAGGCCCTAGTAAAGAGGAAGTTCAAAATAGCACTTCCTACTTTGAATTGTCTGAGTATTTAAAACTCAATGTTACCAGAGGCTCAAATAGCTCATGCTATTGTTGGAAACCATTTGAATACATTTTCAAAGATTTGAATAAGTCCAGGAAACATTTTACATGGACTTGTGCTCCATCCCAGTTGTTCTGAGCTCTTGTTCTCTGCATGCATCTGATCTGTCACTGTCACATCTCCAAGTGAATGCTCTCATGTCGGCCGAGCCCAAACCAGAACACCCCCGGCACTGCCACTGACAGCACTCCATCAAAACAAAAAAAAAAAACCCTAGCCCGACCATCTTCCCTTTCTCTTTGTTTCCATAGAAACACCAGCCTGTGGAAAAGTACAAGAGGAGGGCTGGTGTGTGTATGTGTGTGTGTGTGTGTGTGTGTGTGGGGTAGGACGGGAAGATGAAAAAAAAAAAAAAAACTGGAGCGAGCGCCGCAAAGACACACAGAGGCAACAATAGTTGGTGGCACAGTGCGCTGCCAACAGAGACAGGTGGAGGGGGGGGGGGGGGGGGGGGGGAGTGTGAGCAGTTTCACTTTACTGGTCGATTTAAGCAGTCTGACAAGCTCAAACGAACTCCATTTAAAACTGATCCACCCCCTCTGACACCTCCACCCACACCTCCCAAACTGCTTCTCCCTGGCTGTCCCTGGTCCACAACTGATGCTGCCATTTCAGTCATAGAACTACAATGAATTAAGAAGGAAAAAAAAGCAAAAAAGCCGCTGAAATTCAAACTACTCACAATGATGTACTAATTGATTTCTATTTCATTTGTAATTTATTTGTTAATTGCTTCATTTAGCATCTGAGGGATTTTTTTTTGGGGGGGGGGGGGGGGGGGGGGGGGGGGGGGGGGGGTAGGACAGTAGAGATTGACAGGAAGCCAGTGGGAGAGAGAGAGATGGGGCAGGATCGGCAAAGGACCGCAGGTCGGACCCGAACCCGGGTCGCTGGATTCACGGCACAACGCCTCAGCCCACTGAGCCACGGCCCCCATGATGAGTTGTTTAAAGTTATCTGTGGTATTTCTTATTCTTGTCGTTCTTATTCGGTCTGATTGCCGAGGAGGGGCCATTATTTCTCGGAGGGCAGGCCGACAGCTGAGCACAGAGTGAGAACGGGTGGGGAGATGGATGGATGGGGAGATCTTTCCGTGATTTACTGGCTTTGTCTGGCATGGTTGGTGCTGAGTGGTGCTCACAAATCTCGACTTGCCTCAGCAGCCATGGTGGCAGGTGCTGAAAAGTATGCATGTGTGGGAGAGTGTGTGTGTTTGACAGAGAGAGTGTTTGTGTGTTTGTGTGTGTGTGTGTGTGTAAATGTGTGGGAGTGGGAGTGGGCAGAGGCCAGAGTATACACACTCTCGGATGAGACGGTCATATTGAAAAGGAAGTGAGCCACAGTCTCTCCCACTGCCCCCTCTCTTCCTCTCTCTGTCTCTCTCTTTCTTTCTCTCTCTCTCTTTTTCTCTCTCTCCCTCTCTCTCTGCCTCTTGCTCTGTCCCCAGGGGGCCAAGCATTGAATGTCACATGGGGGCCATCAGCACTCTGAGGTGCCGCAAACATTTTCCCAAAGCAATGTGAATGAGATCATTGTCCTCGGCCCTGCATTGGAAACAGGAGAAGGGTTGCTGGAGGGCCTGTATATGTGTGTGTGTGTGCGTGTGGCCGCACATCTACGTGTGTCCCACAGTAGCATCTGAATGAAAATGTGTGTCCCTTGTCGTGGATGTGTGAGTTGGTGTGCATCTTCATATGAAACTGTGTGTGTGTGTGTGTGTGTGTGTGTGTGTGTGTGTGTGTGTGTGTGTGTGTGTGAATGTGCTACACAGAACCACAACCCAGCAAGCTCCGGAACCCTGTCAGGAGTCTGGTGTTAATGACGGGCAGGAAGTGTGGCTATCAGAGGGGGCGGCCGGGAGGTCGCTGCAGCTGGCCCACACGATAAGGTTTTAAAAGGCGCAAGTCTGATCCAGGGCCACGGCCCCCACATTAGCAAAGCCCCATGACTTAATCTCCCCACATTCAGCGCAAGCACAAGCCTCTCAACAAGAGCACAAATCCGCCCCTGACTCCTTTTATCTTTGCTAAGGAAGTCTGGGTGGGAGAGCACACTCCTCCGCTCCCCAACCCCCACCCCTGCCCCCCTTCATTAGGCCTAAATACATGCATAGCGTCTTTATATAACCCCGTGGAGACAGCTTGCGATGCGGCAGCGTCTTGTTACAGAAAATAACACTGATTGCAGCGGGGTTATGTTTCATGAGGAAATAAAGCCTGACAGTCAATGCTTCGACACGCCACTGTTACCAACTATGTCATCGGATTATTTCACACACACAGAGCAGATGACTGGTGGTAGTGAAGGTGGGGGGGGGCAAGGGGGTAATGAGTATCTGTGATTTCCTGTTTAAGCACATCGGAGAATCCATGGTGACATCAGATGAGGTTGGGGGAGAGAGGGGAACATTTGATCGACTTTCTCAAAAGCTACCGAGAGGGACAGAGGGGTGTGAGGCGAGGCCTGTCACCTCTCGTATATCATCGTATGCCTCTCACCCGCAGGCAGGCACCAACCCTAGCACGCTGACGCAACGCTCTCAAAACGGTCTCGGCTGACATTCAAACGCTACTTCGAGCAACTGAAGATGCTTGCCGCTACCTCAGGCTGTAATTTTCCAGGCAGGGTGATTTTTTCTATTCTTTTTTCTTTTATTTTGGGCGATCAGTTAGAGGAAGTGTGTTAGGTCAGGGTTTTAGTTTTTTTTCCCATTCTGTTGTATATTGTTTTCATTATACACTCTTGTATTCCTTCTTTAAATTGCCCCCATTTCACTACAGTAGAGATAAGATTTTGAAACATTGTGCTGCTGTTAGTGTCCTGTGGCGCCAACATTGTTTGGTAATCTACATGTGTGGATGTGGCAAGTAGAAGAACACACAGAGATAAGGGCTGGAAATTGAAAGAATAGAGTGAATGCCCCCAAGCTGTGATTTGTTGATGCACAGTCTGAAATGAAGGATGCAGGGGCCAAGAGGATGTTTCTCTCTCTTTTTCCCTGCAGTCATAATATATACCTGCATTTGAGACACACACAGAGAAAACATGCCCACACACACAAAAATGGTCACACACACAATGCTTGCTTTGTTGCTGTAATAATTGCTGACACATTTTGAGTGTTTTCAAAACAACGCTGACAAGCCAACATACACACACATCCGTGCACATGCACTCACACACACACACACACACAAACACAATGGCACAGCCATTTTCAGTGGAAAATCGCCTGTGAAGGTGTTGCAAAGGACAAATGCACTGGAGATCTTTAATCCACTAAAAGGCTGGTGTGGATTGAAGGGATCTAAGAAAAGTAACTTGTTTGCCAGTGCTCCAAGCAAACAAGATGAGGGCCCACTCAGTCAATCTTCCTCTGCTGCTGGTATACTGGGACTCAGACCCAAGAGCCACCCTTCCGGAAAAATCCGAGGAGCCCATTCTGACAAGGGAATTCTCATCGCAGAGTTCCTGTCAGCCGGAGCTACAGTGGGTGAATCATCCCCCGTCAAGCCCCCAGGGCTTGAACAGTGGAGAGAGCAGATCCTTACACAAGGACATTTATCTTTTATCAGCCCGTAGCGCCTTGGGCACACATTTATGCAGGTGTGGAGAGGAGGAGCTGGGAGACTGTGGGGAGAGGAGAGGAGCGGTAGAGCGCAGGACACAGCCCAGGACAAGTGGTGAATAATCCATGGACCATGTCACTGTCGCAGACAACAAGTAGACTTCTCTCAGCACACGGATTTGTGTCCAGCAGTGCACCCTTGGAAACCCTTATTTCCGCTGTATGTGTTAATATTACAGCTTGCCTATTTTTACCGTGGTGTAGAAATATATCTTCAACAGGCATTGGTGAGACTAAAACAATACTGCCAGTACATTTTAGTCTAAAAAATGCCAGATTTGCAAAGAACACAGGACTATGGTGCCTCATTGATCCCCAAAAAGTTTTGTTACGAAACAGTAGAAACACAGTCATACACATGCAGTGGACTTATAAATAGATAAGATGCTCTTTGGAAGTGGCCCTTCAGTGCTCTGCAAACATCTGTGCCTCGCCAGTTCCCTGGTATGCAAATGCCACCTGTCTTAGTTTTATGATGGCTTTATTGCACTGCATTGAATGCATACTGCCTT
Source organism: Limnothrissa miodon (assembly GCA_017657215.1). Taxonomy (NCBI): domain Eukaryota; kingdom Metazoa; phylum Chordata; class Actinopteri; order Clupeiformes; family Clupeidae; genus Limnothrissa; species Limnothrissa miodon. The sequence goes on along the minus strand of JAGFZM010006485.1, from coordinate 22,187 downwards.
CTGGTTAAACAAAAGTGGCAGTTGCAAATTAGTCCCCCAAACCCCCCCCCCCCCCCCTAAAACAAACAAGTTCTGACTGACAGTTTTTCACAGTGTGTGGCATTATTCCATGCATGGCACAACCACCTGGTTATTACTCTCAGATGGCATTCGAGCGCTAGCTCAAAGGAGCAAGCACATGGATGCCTAATGCTTTGGCACCACTAATGGTAATGAATGGCAGGCATAATCATGCACAAAATGGCAAATTATGTTTACTTTCAAATTGGACTGAGAATTACTGAGCTGACTGAGAGTTACTATTAAGACATTTTTACTATTAAGAATAGTAATAAAGCTATCTATTTGTTCTGTGCCACAAGGCCAGTTTAACATCTCGAAGAGAAACTTCCATCGGTGCGGTTTTTGGAAGGACATTGATAAATTTGTCTGATTTCAATTCATTTCCACCGAACTAAACCTCTAAAGGAAAGTATTTGCCTTTCAGTAAGGGCAGATGAAGTCCCAATATTCTGCTTCATTTCAGGCAAAAAAAAAAGCTTCAACCACAAGGCTTTGTAGGCTATTCGTCTGCTCTCTAGCCAGGAAACTACCCCCCTGTCCACCTCTTCTTGTTTATCCCTGTAGCACCTTGCTGACTCAGCATTTTTCTGAATGCTGACAGCAACGGAAACCCAGACTACAGACGACAACGGAAATTTAGAGAAAACAGCAAACCATGAGGGTTAATATTTGACTTTAATCCACATGGTGGTGAACTCACCTGGCTTACATCTACCTCAAAACATTTATATAAATGCACTGTGCACATCACATAAACATAGGCATTTGCGGTAACTGACATATAAACAGAGGGATTTCATGAACTCACCAATGCAGGGACATTTTAACAGATGAATGACAGATCATAAAATTGCAGTGGAAATAAAATAAGGAATAGAAGTGCTTCTTAATAGCTCAGTACAGCAAGCAGGGGTTGTTTTTACAAACAGCCGCAAAAACAAACGAAACACAAAAAAATCTATGCATGTGTCCCTAGTGTCTTTACAAACACAAGTTTTCCCTGTCTTCTCTAACGTCTGAGGGCAGTGACTTGAGCTCTGGGCCTGCTTGTTCTGTTTGCTATGCCCCTGGAGAGGCCAGGAGGGGCAGGGAGGAATGCGGGCAAGGAGACAGCACTTCCTATGTTCATACTTCCAGTGGTGCGGAAGTTGAAAAGGAACAACAGCTGAGCTAATTCTGCCCCGCTGATGCTGCCGCCACCACTGCTGTGGAAGGGTGAAATATAGAGACGGGGAGAGGGAGGGAGAACGAACGCTGTGGTGGTCGTGGAACAGGTGCGGAGAGAGCAGATATATGCCCTTCAGAGATGGCTGATTTAGGAGCAGAACGACGCCTCTGTTCCTACACCCTCTCACAGTCGGATTTCTTTCCAGTGCTGCGTCTGTGGGGGGTGGGGGTGGTGGGTTCTTGGGATCCAACTCTGCAGCCTCATATACCAATGTTTTGCATTCAAGTTTTGCATTTAAGCCATTTTATTGGTTTTCTCTTCTCTTTGCTGTGTGATGCAGCTGGTTAGAATCATGTCTCTTCTGTATCTTCGATGTGCTGTGTGCAGGCTGCATTAAACTTTTATCAGAACTGCAATTAATTATTTTTTCTGCTCACCATTAAAACAGCTGTTCACAGTACATTTTCCTAAAATCCTTTGCACCATGACATCCAGACAAATATCCTCTAAAGTTTTTTAGTGGGATTTTTCCAAATCATGTTGATTCAGCGCCAGTGTTAGCAGCAGAGATTGCAACCTATCAATTTTATATGAATATGTTATTGTACAATGTTATTGTCATTGCAACCTATCAATTTTATATAAAAATGTTATTGTACAAGTCTGGTACATTTCTGTTTATTTCATTGGGGTAATTTAGAAGAGACAGTCAATGTTCTATTAACAACTGCTGAATGGATTAATGCATATAACGCAACTTGGCCAATGTTTGACCATGCTTAAAAAAAAAAAAAACTTCCGAAAGTATTTGGCTAGATGGCATGGGCAAAGGACCTTAGTAAAATGTACTTTGAACCATCACTTTAATGACATGAGCAGAAGAATCATCAATCAGAAATCACTGACAGTTCAAACACAAGTTTCATGTGGCATAAAATGTACTCTGAAACACAATTCAAAAGTCAACCCTCCTTGTTCAGACTTCCCCTCGAAGCCATATCTCCAGAGTAAATGGGGGATTCGATAAAAATACCACCTATGAAACATTTCGGTGAAACACATAAAATGTTTTGATGATCTTGATGGTCCTGTTCATTCATTCATAATTTGTTGCAATGGGGGGGGGGGTTTAGGGAAACATCTTCTTGTCTACCTTTAAAATCTTCCACTTAAAAGATCAGCAACATTCTCTCTCTCTTCCTCCAACAAACACATGAGCAAACACATATTTTTTATATGTATATTTCATTCATCCAGCGTTTTCAATAAGATCAGGGCCATTTCCGGGGAGCGGCAGTGAGGAGAGCAGCCCCCTCATGGAGTCAATGGCTCAGTGAGCTAATTATGTTCTATGGGTCCAATCTGAAAGCTGACCTGGCATTTGGACCGATCGGGCCTTGTGGGCTTTATGTACCATAATGCTGCCGTCACGGTAGCAGACACAGACACACACACACACACAGTCACGCGCATAATATACACACGCACCCGTGTCAGACGTTTTGACAATGTTTCCACACTGTTCAAGGGAAACGGTGCAGTCTCTGTTTCTCTGTGCACTTTATGTTTATTTGTATGAACTCTCATGCATTCTTTTCAGTGTGGCCTTCTATTCTGCGAGTGTAGCTGGCATCACTGCTTTAAATGCACGGAGCGCTGCTCTTTCCTGTTCCTCGCTACACACTCGAATCAAAACGGCACAAAAGGGAGTGATAAGAGACTGGATAAAAAGAGGAGAGGAAAAAAAAAGGCTCAAGGTTATCTTCACTCGCCTCTGTTCTGTATCTCAGGCGCTAGGAAAGGTAGTGTGGGAGTAGAGAGGGAAAGAGAGAAAGTGTGAGAGCAAGAGAAAGAGGGAGAGAAAGAGTGAGAAAGAGAGGGAGGTCTGCTAGTTTTCTCTGATACACCCATTTACTCCGTTAGGGGCAACAAAGAGAGAAGAAAGAAGAGAGAGCGTGGAAGTGGATTTATGGATGGATGGACAGAATGAGAGGGGGAAGGTGAGAGAATAACAGAAGGTGAGAAAGAAATGGAGACGTGACAGACAGGGAGTGGGTGGGCGATGGACAGAATGTGCAAGAGAGAGAGGGATGGGGGGGGGAAAGAGAAGAGAAACAGAAAAGGGCAAAAGAAGAGCCCCAGGGGTGGGAGGATATTTTCTCCACAACACTGATTAACTGTTTTCTTCTCTCTCCAGACATGGGAATGGCTTCAGTGCCAGATGTCGCACTGAGCCCCTAAACAACATGCACAAGCGCTGGCAAATCACACTGCCACAAACGCAAGTTTACTTGCCAGGAAACTGTGTATGTGCCAGTCGATAAGATTATGTGTCGACTTCACATAATAATACCAGCAGCCTCTCCAGTTACCTTAGTGCATACTTTCTTATTAATCAGTGACTAAGAGTTTTGTGCAATGAGCCTTTAATGGCAGGAAGTGTGGTTAAGTGAGTCAGGATGTGCCAAAGTAGAGAGCTTCATGTTACCATAAGGACCACATGGGAAGGACGGGGGGGGGGGGGGGGGGGGGGGGGGGTGGAGTGGGGTGAGTGAGGCCTGATAACAATGGGTCAACGTCCTCTGGCGGTAATGAGAATGACATTCCACACCAGCAGAAATCAGTTTAGCTAGAAAAGGATAAGGCCACTTGTGTGTGCGTTAGTGTGAGTAGGTGGGTGCCTCTGTGTGCATTGGTGTGCGTGGGAGTACAACATAAATGTTTATAATCTAGCTGAATTGCATGTGTTTTGTTTCTTTCTGTGTGTTAAAACCCAATGCATTGGACACAAAATTTATCTGGTGTGTTGCGTGTGTGCGTCTGATGCGTCTTCTGCAAGCGTTTGTGGATGCATGTGATTCTCCGCTGCACGTCAGGTGCATTCTTATCTGGTGACATTTTTTCCCCATAATGCACTGGTGGAGGGCTTGAAGGAATCCCATTCATCTGCACCATGGAGACCCGAAGAGCTAGTGGCTGTGCTCTTCGATCTGTCAGCATGACTTAATCATCTGTAAGCTGTAGGCGTCGGGCCACAAAGCCCGTGTGACGCCACACACACGAGCTACTTTGTGGGGCCACACGACAGAGGGCATCACTACTATTCCACACACACACACAGGTTGTGATGACAGAACCAGCCACGATTCTGAACATCATTCTCACACACACTTACACACAGGACATATCCCAGAATGATGCAAGACGTATTACACTCTAAATAAGACTGAGTGCTACTGTGTGTGTGTGTGTGTGTGGTCCACTACTCACCCCGGCCTCCAAAGGTCTCAGATACACAGGCTGACCAAACGGAGCCACATGCTTGCCCTGTCCTGTGAGGGCAGTAATTGAGTTCGCCTGACTGAGCGTGAGGGGAGTTTGGGGGGTTACGGAGGTTAGGCACAAGCGCCTGGCTGACAGTTTGTCTCAATGACAACCTCGGACAGGGAAATGTCATTCTCAGAACTGGGGCTACTTATAGCCTGGGCAGTGGGGTGTTCAGTTCACAGCAAATGGCTGGAGAGGGGGAGAGAGACAGACAGCCCTCCTGAGAGCCACAGTGTAAATGAATTAAGGCGACAAGTGTGGCCCCTTCATTTTGGTTCACCTTGCCTGGCAACCACTGAAAACATGCAGGCGCGTGCACACATGTGCACATACACATACACATAAACACACACTCAGCCTATGGGTTCTGAAGGGTGACAACTAAAACATTGTATATTAGATATATTAGAGGGAAAGAATATATCACAAAAGCCAAAGATTATTGGAAATGGAATGTATATTTTAAGTAGTATGAAAATAAATCTCAGATCAAAGTAAGCACAAAAACAGAGTGAGTCCACAGGGAGGTCATAAATCATCAGCAGTGAGGCAGATGTTGACTGTGGGTTTCAAGAGCAAGGGGCCGAAGTACAGGTGCAGTCACTAACGATCAGAGAGCACCCCAAAATTGTCTGGGAGTAAAAACATTAACCTTTGCAAGACATCAGCAGATGAACACATATTCCTGATAATGTTCCTTAGTCAGTTCCTTCATATTGATCAAAAAAACGTGATTGCTTAAATATCATGTTTCATTTTTACAAACATCTGATCGACTGAATTAGTTCATATCACTCAGCACCTTGTCTTATCCTAACTTTTATGAATTCATAATTGTGACTCTTTGGTTTGATTAAAAGGTGAGAAAATCAGCTGATGGTAGGACTATATGCTATGTCTGAAAGTCTATATCTCCAGGGTAATGGTATGGAAACGGTTAGGCTAACGTTACTATTCTGGAATTTTCTTGAGATTTTTAACAGGACCCTTGTATGCACAACTCATTGCCACCCACAAAAAGATTAAATTTCTATAGTCAGATATAAAAATATATACACAGTAATAATAAATAAGACAACCATACTGCAGGCAACATCGTTTGTCAGTCGATGTCCATTCATGAAACAGCACCTGTCCTCCATTTTTGTTCTTGCGGTTTTCTTCCTCAGAACAGTCCTGTAAAGAATAAGCCGAGTCGGAGTCAAAGGTTGAGGTGAGAGGGAGCTCCAAACTGAGGAAGCGGCTTTTCTTTCTTCAGCACGGAGCTCCTTGGCTAGTGCCTGGATGCCTCGAATCCGGCGACCGGAGCTCTCCATTCGCCCTGCTCGCAACGTCCAAATAACCTGCAGGTAAAATAAATTGCACCGACTCAGGTCAGGGGTCACAGAACCATCAGCGCGTCAATTGAAAACACTTCCGCGGTGTCAACCAAAATAGCAGCAGGGCTCGAAGGGGAAGTATCCGAATTACACAAGGGTGAAAAAAGAATAGCCAACAGTAAAGGATGCCGTCAGTATCCTGTATCATAACCAATCATAGCCTATATAGTTTTCTCTTTCTATAGGTTCTTTGGGGAAAGCTGTTGGCAGGGAGTACTGCATATCGTTAACAAACCTCTACCTCCAAAATAGGCTAATCAATTATTATTATGACAGCAGGAGAGGAAGCCTATCGGGGGAGGTATACCCCAACATAGCATGAAGCCCTGTAGCCTGCATACAGCCTAATGGTTTAAAGACCAGACAGTGTCTGAGCGTTAGCATAAGCCATTGACGGTTATGCGAGACTTTATCCTGAACCTTAAATATCACAGGTTGCTGGAGTGTAGTATACATTTGGGGGAGGCATATGCCTTTACAGTGAATGTTCGAGCATTTATAGTGAATGTGTGCTCCAACTCCCTACACCTTGCATTCTCCGACACATACAAATGGCTTACCACAACTGTGTCCATTATGGGTTTTAGGCAACATTGGGCGAGCTTCTGATCATCTTCTGTCCTGGTATCTGAGCCACGAGTAGCTGCTGTTTCTGCCGCGAAGATTTCACCGCCAAGATCGCCTGCCGGTTTTTGTACTGCACCATCTGCAGAGTGATTTCTGCGTTCCAACCCTCGTCCTGCGGACACCTGAAATCTATCTCCTTGCCCTCTGTCATGACCACAGTAAAGTAGACGTATTTCCCTTTTCTCTCCACGCAGTCAACCGTCTTCATATTGGAAAAGTGTAGCTCTTTGACTTTTCCAAAATGATGATGGTGCGGATGGTCGTGAGTATGATGATAGTGCGGGTGGTCATGCTGCTTTGGCGGGTGTAGCAGCAGTCCGTCCTCCGTCAGCACGCAGCGTTTCTTCTTCCACAGCTGCAGCAAGCCGTCGCTTCTCTTCTCCAGAAGCCCCTCTTTCAGTACCTTGCCGCCGTTCTCCAACATGATCAATGGACGCCAATTTTTTGTATGCGAGTGGGGTGAAAGACCCGGGCGCTCAACTAAAAAAAAAGAAAAGAAAATTCAGTGCGCGATCATCAGCCAGACAGGACGTTTCCTTATCTCTCTTGCGGGCTCCGATGTTAGCCAAAGAAGAGCGTAACTGAAATATGGAGTTGATCTCGAGTTCTCGACCAGGGTTTTCTTCGGCTGTGCGGACCGCCCCCCCAATGACATCCAGAGGAAACAGTCTCATGTTGCAGAAAACCTGACACACATGGCTACTGTAGCGAATGTCAATCACTCTCGTTTAAAGACAGAATGGACTGCATTTCAGAGAACATACGTGAAATGTAGCCTATAGCCTACAAGTCTAAAACTGAAAAGACATTGAGGTCTACCGTTTAGTTAAGATCAAAGGGTCGGAATTGGATACAGTGACCGATAGGCTGATTTTTCTAGGCTATGAACGCTGACTACATTAGATGAATAAAAATTAAAAGTAGGGTACAAACAACTAAACACTTGAGGCCCATAATGGCTCATCAGAAGCGCCAGATGTACCACGCCTTTGGGACGGGTAATCTGACATTTATTTTATATTCACCTAAAGTAACCGCATGTTCGCTCTTTAGAATGCACCCGCCGCATCGTAGGCATTTCATTTATCCCATCTAGATAAACTGTTCACGATCACCACATATGCGCATTTCACGTGAATGTGTGGGATTAAAGCTCTTCGACCCCAACAGACACTCATTGTTGTGGTTCGCGAGTAAGTTACCTAAAAAACCTACCATTTCGACTAAATGAAATCACCGCAACTCAACCATTCGTCTTGACACAAGTGGGCACAACTTTTTGGTTACTCAATACATTAACCATGTCAAGGACATGCTCAAGGCTTCAGGTGTAGTTAAGCCATGTAGCCTAAATGTTAGAGTTGTGGGGCGCATATGAGCATAGAACTGTGCCTCCTGTAAAACGTGCACCCCCTCCGGCCATGGTTTACTTTAGTCTACCCATGACCATTTCAGCGGCTCGTGCCATGCCAAAATATGCAGGCGATTGATTCTATTCCTATATTGCTACAACACTGCCACCTGTGGTATGTAAAAAGAACTGGCCTTTAAAAAAAAAAAAAAAAAACAACACACATCCTGGTCTCGCACACACGCACACACACACAAAACCTATCGCAGCACTCCCGACTTGCTTCTTTTATGGGAAAGCATGGATGTCCACCAATATATGTAGGCCCAAATTAAAGACAGACGCAGGTTCACGTTTAACCAATTTATTCATGAATATACATACACGTAGTTTTATTAAGTACATTAGTATTTTGTAGCATGGCATTTTGCTTTGACAACAGCTGTATAAGGAGGATCCAAACAACCCCATTTAGACCCCCCAACAGGTACTCTTTCTATGACATTTATCCCACGGCTTATCTTTACTGTACCAGGGAGCACTGCAGAGGCTGGACATGTGTGCCTCTCAAACACAAACACACAAACACACACACCCTGCCCACACTAAATGGATTACGCGACGGGACCAACACCTGTTTTATTTTACACTTTGTTCCCTCTTTAACAGTATTGCTCTTCTGATTGAGGAAGGTCCTGCTGGGTTGAGCATGTCAATCCCCAAGCAGTCACCAATGACGTGGAGACCATCCTCTCTAGACATCATTCATTCACTCAACACACACACACACCCCTTCACAGTGCTGGGCCTTGCTCTCAGTGGCAAGGGATAGACCAAAAGTCTGGACCCCTGATACGGATTGGGGCTCACTCAGGGCCATGTTTACACGGCATGTGTACACACGTGCACACACACACACACACACACACACACACACCTGGCTGGCTGTGATACATTAGCAACCCACGAGAACAAGATTCAAACAGATTCCTCCCAAACACAGTAAGGGAGATCAAACAGAATTGGAGAAGCATTCATGAGCAACAAATAAACCTTAAACTGATCTCAGAAAAAACTGCTGTGCCAGACAGTGCGCCTTGTGTTGATTAGCTATTCAACTCTGGTTAAAGTATCCCTACCTATTTTCCCCAACCTATGTTTTTTCACCAGTCAAAGTGCTTTGAAATGGGAAGGACACCATTGTTACCATGCCCAAAAATATATAGTACAAACCACTATATAGGAAAGACTGGACATGCCACAGTGGGTCTAAGAGCCTTGATCTGGGAACACTCAGTGTAGACACTGGTTTACTAACCAGTTCTCCAATCGGTCCTTGCTTTTCCACTGAGACAGAGGAAACCCAATCTGCTGGAATGTTAAGGGCAGGCCACAGTAAGCCCATGTTGTGTACCCTTTCCTTGACACTGTTGAATTTTAGCACAACCTAGGAAATCAGGGTAGAGCAAAGGATTTATATTTAAGTCATCCAAATACCAAAGCCGTTCTTCAAACAATGAGCACAGATCAATGTGTATATTCAAAAGGTTCTGAACTGTTGCTAGATAATCGAAATGTTGGAGGTTACTTGACTTTGCCTCAAGTGGCTGCAAGTTACTTAGACCGTCTCTCCTTAACTTCACAGAGCACAAATGGCAAAGCTGTAGGTTACATTTTTAGGTCTTCTTTTCAATTGGTGTGCAAGGAACTCTTCCCTCTCTCTCTCACTCTCACTCTCACACACACACACACACACACTCACACACCATTCACTTCATGCAGCCAGGGTACCCAGAGCTTTGGTTACTCATCAGTGGGGCACAGAATTGGTTCCGAGTTGAAACATACAAACAAGTTTTTTGTGCACCATTACTTCCCCCCCACCCTCCCCTTCATTGCCCAGACACATTTGTTCCACAGCTGTTGTCCAAGAGCGATACGACAAAAGACTTCACAAGAACCCAAACTATTTTTTTTTTCCATTTTGTTTTTTTAAGCAGTTAAGTTCATGCTTTTTTCCCCCCTCCAAGAGATTTTCTGCATCCTAACTATTTGTACAGAGGAAAAAATGAAAGAGAAAAAAGCTAATAAAATACTATGCATGTAGAGCCAGAGCTCACATTATCAGAGTTCTTCTTTTTGTTTGTATTTTTTTGTTGTTTTTTTTTTTAACGTTTCTTTCTTCATTGTAACAAAAATTCTGAATCCCAGTTTTTTTGTTGTTGGTTTAGTGAAATAATTTCTACCAAGAAAAATACAAAACATTATAAGGCTTTAAGTAACTATGTTTTGTTTCAGAAGCTGTTACAGTGCAGTTGATCCACAAGGCCGTCGGATGGGGAAGGGGCACAGGCATCACTGTTGCTTGCACTCCGCTGGGGGATTGGCGTCTTTCTGCAAAAACAAAGAGACAAACACGGGATATAATGATGGCTACAGCGATTTAACGAAAGACAGTTAAGGAAACTTGCAAACAGAGAAGGGAAAAACACACACAAACACGCGCCAAAAGGTGACTTTTACTGCAGTTACTTCAGAGGAACGTCTTATAAAATAGCATCTAAAAAAAATGATCAAATGAGGGAATGCTTAAAGTGCAGCTAAAGGTGGCCCATTCCACAATGACCTGGTGCACAACTATACGACCTACGATTATTTCCATTGTCCTCCTCAACGCCGCCCCCCCCCCCCCCCACCCAGGAAAAGGTTTTTTGTTGGAAAATTCCCTTTTTTGTTCTTTTTTTTTTTTTGGTCTTGGCCCAAAACCCTTTCTGCACCTCCGATAAAACACACACTTGCCTTGCATATCGCTTCGCCTCCCATTCCAAATCAATTTGTCAAATTTGTTTCTACAAGCACCATCACAACCATTGACAATTTCCTTCCATTTGCCTATTGACAAACTAACCAACAGGGTTTTTCTGCACAGGATCATTTAAGGCCTGACAGCCTACAGCAACACTGCAGATCAGTGCAAAGCTTATCTACTGGAAGAGGGAAAGGGTGCGGGCTCAGGCATGGAGGAAAAAGGAAGTGAGGCAGTGAAGAAACCATTCTGGTTTTATACAACAAACAAAAACACCACAAATGAGGTTTTTTTTTCTGAGGGGGGTTAACACCAAAATGACTTATGAAACAGTGTTCAGAGTGCATTTTAAATAAAAACACAAACACACACCAAAAACCACCACAATCAGGTTCTTTTCCCCGACCAACCAAAACACTTTTTTTTTTTTTTTTTTAACTAGCAGGCTGTAGGTTGGTAAGAGAGAATTTTATTTTCCCCAATAACTGGGAACTACTAGGGTCAGAGAGGTTTTGGGCAATATTCAACATACAGAATAGACACTATTGCAAACTAAACTACAGTAAAGTGGAGGGAGGGGGAAAAAAACAAAGCTTAAAATGATTAAAAACCAAAACCAGACAACCCACTATGTTAGTTTGTTAAAAGTGCAAGTGAGACTAAAGATGGAGATAAGAGCTGGAGTGAACGAAGAACAAGGGAGAATACAGAGGAGAGCGAAAGATGGGAGTGCAAGAGGAATGACGCAGGGTTGCATTAAGCCAACAAGTCACAAGCTGTACCTACCAGGATAGATAGGGTTATTTCTATAGACATCATTTACACCTAGTAAGGAAACATTTAGAGAGGAGCTGACAAAAGTGCCCAAGTGATTGGAGATGAATGTTTTTTTTTTTTAAGTAGATAAATTATGATCAAATAAACAAATAATGCATCTGGCAGAGAGTAGAAAGCTTCAGAGCAGATAGGCTCAAGTTGGTTGAGAATGCATGCCACGCATATTTAGAGTCCATTTCAGTTGTATTGTAGAGCTCATATACATTTCTCTAAAGAGCTGACATTACCTATTTTTGGCATTGCCCACAGAAAAAATGACATGCAATTTAGTTGAGCAAAGATGCTAAATGCAAGCACTCATGGTGGCATGCAGTCAAGAGGATTTATTATAAAAAAAAACAAAAAGAACTAAAATTCCCCCTTTATAGGTCCTCCACAAAATCTAAAGTAAAGTAAATCTAATGTAAAGTAAAGTAAATCTAAAGTAACTTACCCATCTACATTTTTAAAAAGCTGCAACTAAAAATACCAAAATGGCAAATGGCCATGGCATGCACAAGGGTGCACTGACAAATGAAATTTATAAAATGTGAAGTTCTGTATGTTGAAATCTGTCCAAATCTGTCCCTGATCAACCAACCACTCATACCACCCACCTTGGGATCATATTCTGGGTCATTCTCTTCATCCGCTTCTTCCTCTCCCTCCTAAAAAAAAAAAAAAAAAAAAAAAAAAAATAAAAAGTGTAAGAAAGTTCAGTGACGATGTTTATAATCCACACAGTAAGCGTGGCATTTCAAGGTACTTTGCAAACTATGACGGTTACGTCAACAAGTAAAGATAACAGCATAGTAGAAAACACATTTCAGAGGTTACATTCATTGACGCAATTCATTACGCATTCATTACATTGGTGTCCACACTGACCAAGGGTAATTATAACCAACTACAAATAAACTACAAATCCTGGTCTTAACCCCCCTTAAAGGGACCCCCCCTTAGCTACTTCACGTGAGCCATCACGTCACGTGACATTTCAAAATTCCAACCTGTTAGTAAGCTAGGCTGTGCTGTTGCATACAACTACAATTTCAAAAGAAATACTGGACAAGGTTTTTTTTTTTTTAACTGCGAAAACTTTGAATTTCCAGAGCGCGTTACTCCACACTCGGCAATCGACTCCTCCTTCCCCTAAAGATGCAGCTAAAGCAGCAACATTTCCAGAAAGGTACTGGCTCCTTAAAATTAATTCTAGACTCTCTATCCGACCACACGAAGACCTTGGGATACTTCGGTTTGGCTTTAGGGACCCTCTACTCACTACCACGCAAGTGTAATGTTGTTTGGAACTATAGAAGAGGTATAAAAATAGCGTTTTGTAGCGGCTGAAATGATATGCCCGGGTCACTTCCAGGCTAATGAGTTTTGGCTCAAAACGGTAAAATACAACTCTCAAAATGCATCCGAATTACATGATTTTGATGTCAACTCAACGTATGTACTCCCAATCATCCGTAAAATGATCTAAAGTGTATTTTACTCCGGATAATCCCTTTAAGAGTGCAAAATGGACATACCTCATCGTCAGCCTCTTCCCCTTCTTCATCATACTACAAGAGGAAAACATAAAAATAATGTTGTTACACAAGCCTCACTTGTGACAACAGAAAAACTGAGAGAAAAGTATAAATAAATAAAACAGTGTGCTTACATCATCATCGTCATCTTCAATTGCCTCCCCTGTGAAGTACAGCACAGCCCGGGGTACGATGCGCTCGCGAATGAAGTGACCGATCTCGAAGTCGGCCGCCAGCACCGCCTCAGAGTCCTCATCCTGGCACAGAAGACACGTTTAAATAAGCAGTGCTATCAACATAGCTGAAAAACAATGCAACAAAAACTGCATTTTAAAAGAATCCACTTACCATTTCACCACTTTCTGGGACTGAAAGGGGAAAAAAAAAATTCAAAACAGAAGAAAATTGGGTTAGATAGCAAGCTGAAATAAATAAATGCGTGTATAAGTGTGTTACATGGCGGTGGAGTGTTCCAAGACTAATACCCCTGTAGGTCTCACCTTCTGGAGGAGAAAAGAAGTTGAAAAAGGAGTCGTTGGGGACGGTCTTTGTGACCGTCCGGACTGTTCCACGGCCCTTGTGTTTCTGCTTCTTCTTGATGGTCTTCAGCGTGACGTTCTTGCCCTTCGTCCAGTCAATCTGACACCTGCCATGAAAGGAGTCAGAGCTGTGAGCAATCAAAAGTATTGAGCAATATTTTTATCGGACATCCAACTTGAATGACAAATTTCCAGGGGCCGGTACCACAAAGCACCTTCAGTTTTGTTCCTTAAGTATCAACCTTAAGGCTTAAGGGTGTTGCACAAAATTTCTTAAATGGTATCCTTCGGTAAGGAAATCCGTGATTTACTGCATTCAAAGGGGTTTTCTGGCACGAAAATTCTACAGTTGCCACGGTGACCTACCACATGTGCCGTTAGAACTAGTCAACTAAAGTGTCAAAAATGGAGGAGGTAAATTAGGGGAGAGCCGGGACGATATTGAACCATTGAGATTTTCTCGTAAACCATTCACAAATCAAACATGAAATTATGTCATGCCATACAGCTTGTAATACCAGACCCAGGGAAAATCGTGTCAATATGCAATACTGACTGAGACCGGTAAATACTCAGACAAAATAAATAAATTTTACTGATAGATTTTCACAGTTTATCTATCAAAATATCTAAGTGCTATTTTAACATCGCCCCGTATCTCAGTATGACAGTTTACAATGCTTAGTGCAACCGCCCCCGAACGCGAAACACCGCAAGGCAATCTAGTTGAAGTAGCCTACTCCAGGCAGAGCGCAGTTTCGGGACGTAGCATGGTCCAACATTAGACAGACAAATTACCAATTGCCTGCCGGTCAAATCGGTAATCCATCATCAATTGTTGGTCTGTAAGGCGGCACAACCATCTAGGGATACGCTGATTATAACTCTGCCATCTTTTCAGCGAAGAGATAGTTAAGGTAGCGTTAAGGGAGCTGTAGAAGTACCTTAGATTTTTCTCCTTATCTAACTGTCTAAGGTCTTTTGTGCAACGGTTAAGGAATTTCTTAAGTATACTTCTTAAGTATAACACCAAGTTAAGGATAAATCTTAAGAAAACCTTAAGGAGGATGTTTTGTGCAACCGACTTAACTTTAAGGTTACCTTAAGTCAGATTTTAAGGGAAAACCTTAACTTAAGGTGCTTTGTGCAACCGGCCCCAGATGTTTAACCTTATGTGTATCCACAGCTAATACAAGTCCAAGGCCAGCACAGACACAGGGTGGTGATATTTGTCAACATTTATTACCCTGTGCAGCGCATGATCTCTGGCCCGTCAAAGGAGAAGGGGTCCGATTCGTCAGGTTCAGAACGCATTACGTAGGTTTTTGTCAGCAATGTATTTGTGAAGAAGTCGTTGGGTTCGAAGAAGAATTCTAATGTAAAACTCTGCAAGAAACACCACAATTAAACACAATGAGAATTCAAAGTTATGACGGACAAGAACTTCAGCACCAACATGTATGCATTTTAGTGCAATTTTACTCACCATAGGCTGACCAGCATCTGAAAACTTCACTTTAATGTCCTGTAAGTGCTTTAGGATGGGCTCATCATGCTCCTGACAGGAAACAGAAAACTATGCATTAGTACAACTAGTGTTTAGAACGAGTTATTTTAACTCCTCCTTAATTAATTCGCTCTTGCCTTTGGAGTCAACTGAATAATGCCTGGTTAATTAGTTCCCCACTCTGTCCAGCTTTTAAGAACTTTTCAGAACATTTCCAGGTCATTTCACAACATTACAGGACAAAACCATTGACAACATTTCAGAAAACCTAATTAGTTAGTTAGTAGAAGGCAAACCTGTCGATTTATGGGAACGTTGTAAATGTCTGACCTACTCTGAGGCCCACTCATGTTCATGTCAGAACAGTGAATACTCAAGGCATTGCAGCACATTTCCCTTGGCAAAATTCAGTAAATTCTGTTGGTCTGATGGGTTTTTTGTTTTTTGATCTGCATTGAGCGGCATTTCACAATGTTGCAGCAAACATCTGGAAACACAAATAATTCATACCACCATTTCCCTTTTGCAAACCTGGAAAACACTAA
This sequence comes from Limnothrissa miodon, assembly GCA_017657215.1. Lineage (NCBI taxonomy): Eukaryota > Metazoa > Chordata > Actinopteri > Clupeiformes > Clupeidae > Limnothrissa > Limnothrissa miodon. Next base: position 6,521 of record JAGFZM010006485.1, on the reverse strand, counting down.
AATCTAATTCCATACTGCATAGGATCCCTGTCCATGACAATCTTAAAATTAAGAACATGAAAGAACACCGACTAACACCCTTCAAAAAGATTGAATGACAATTGACATGTTGAAGGCCAGATTGGCAAACAAAAACAAATCGGCTTCAACAGCAGAGCAAGACCTTAAGAGGGCACACAGTATGTCATAAAGAATTGCCACCATTAGGTGGCAGCAGCGCAACATGTTTATCATTGGGCCTAAACTAAAAATCAAGAAAACAAGCCTCACTGCAGTGAATGACCTACTTAAAATCCGCCTGCCATTGTCTGATGCAGCGACGTGTGGGGATGTGTTGTGCATGCATTAACTGGGCTTCTGCACCCACCTGCAACATGTCGCTGAGCAGGTCCACATTCTTGAAGACGGTCAACCAGAACTCGGGGATGCCTTTGGGGTCCTCCTTCTCCTCATCCTTCTTCTCCTCCTCCACTTTAGCCTTTTCCTTCATCTCATCCTGATATGGAGAAAGATTTCATTCAGATTCAATTTGGTGTACCAAATTGGCAATTAAAATTTTGTTTCCAAAGTAGTGTTGAGCAAGATAACAAAAAAAATTAGCTGATTTTAAAGCAACGCAACATAAGAACTCCCCTTAGGCGGGAATCTACTTTTATAACAAAAAGTGCCTGCAACAGCACAATACAATACAAATAATTCTGTCATTTGTAGGTAACCTATCCAAGTTGTGTTGCTTTCAGAGGTTTTGATTTATTCAGCATGCAGGGTTTAATATGCATCCTTAAGGGAGCAAGGTTTTAAAACATAACCCATTTCATCTCAGCAAGCAGCTGGCCTAGATGACCACAAAGAGGCAGTCAGGGGAGTGAAGCTGGATTTACACTTCTCCATCACATTGACGCCATCACAACGCCATCCGTCTGTGTCCCTTCATGGCAATTTTCTAACTACAGGTCGAAACGAGACAGACAGTGAGGGCTGTGATTGGTCAAGGACTGATTAGTATCCGAAGCCCCTGATGCAGAAGCATAAACCACAAACGATGGCGAAGGGGACAGCGCCAAATCAACGCCAAAATATAACTTTGGTTTGAGGGTGCTGTGAGGTGTTAAGGTGAAGGGGGGGGGGGGGGGGGGGGGGGCAAAGAAAAGTGTTCAAAGCATCAAGTGCAAAAAGAGAGCATGCAGGTATTGAGTCACCTGTACCTGCTTACTTACGCTCAGCTCTTCCTCGTCATCTGCCTTCCACTCACACTCCTCATCTGTGGGCTCATATGCGGCCTTGATGATTTCGCTACGCTGTTGAGACAGAAACACAGACAGAGCACGACTCATTTATACATCCATGCAAAAGAGCAGGGTTCAAAATAAACTGACCCAAAGTATAAATACAGCCAAGGACTGATTTTAACCTACTACTAAACCTGGGAAGACCATTAAGGCAATGACTTGGCCCACCAACCCCATGTATACCATCTTCCATGTAGCCATCTTAAATATTATACTAGCCTAATTAGCCTCAGATTCACATTTTTATTGTGACCAGATAAAGCAAGGAGGTCCATCGCCATCTTGTGGCCTTGGATATCATACTGTCTACACATACTTTGTATACACATATGATGTTCAATTGATACACATTACAAAAAGGTACATTTAAAAAAATAAATAAATAAATAGATCGTAATATTGCCCGTTTTTTTACTTTATCTTACAGACTTGACAGAGCCATACCAGTCATTGACTGTATATAAAGTCAATACCACCAACAGGCGATAAAACAGTTTTGTTAAGTGACTGGGCTCACAACGCAACAACTGTACTTACAGGAACTGTTCAATAAATAATATCTAGATTAAAATCTGTGGCAAATAAAGGTTCTGTTAACTATTCTTATTTATCTACTTCTGTAAACAGCATTTTTCTTGTCAACCAATTGATGTATAAACAATGTATAACCAATTCTATGATAAAATGTTATATATGCATTTTATTTAACATGACAACGTTGAACAGTTAACCTACCTTTACCATCAGTCATCATTATCCATGCGTGTTGGCCGAACATTTTATAAGTTTATATTCACTAAAACTATTAGTCTAGACGGTGACAATCCGTCAACATATTTAACTACTCGTGACAATTTGATTTGGCATGGAAATGACAGTTTAAACATCATAAAAAAAAGTGTAGCACCATCAATGTGCTCGCTTAGTCTCGCTTAGCTTATGCTTACTTCCTGGGACTTTTGAGGGGCTCCATACGCCGCCATTGCTGTCAAACACTGTTACCATTGCAGTGAATGGAGTTGTCGCCACTGTCCCACTAAATACACTCTACGAAATGCATGTCTCAAAGCGCTTAACACAAAGAGGCCCAAGGCGCATAACACAAAGAGGGGCAAGGAAAAACTCCCTAGCAGCGTTTTTTTGTTTTTACTTATGATAAAAGGAAGAAACCTTGGGCAGTTCTGACAACTCAAGGGGCTAGCCCAACTGCCTAGGGCAGTTTTTCAGTCTCTCAGATGGTGATTAATCCACTATTATTCCATTAGGTACACATAAGAAAATTGTGGTATAAATAAAGCAATATGAGCCCCATTATAATCCCAATAACAGTAACAGGTAGGCTGACTTTCTGACCTGAGCTGATCACATCTTTTAGGACTGCATTTGTGTGTGCCATAAATACTCGCTAAGTGGTTGTGAACTGAGCGCGTCTTTCGTTTTCAGGTGTCTGCCATGACTGCTAGCTCAGGTTTCTCTTCAGCAAGGGGGCACAAGAGGAAGTGCGGATTCTCTTCCCTACGAGCACAGCAGTTGGGCCTTTTGTTCTCAAGTCTCAGCTCGACCTCACCAACTTGACAAGACTAGCAATAAAACGAATTAGTCAGAGGAACCCCGCCTTTACAGTTCTTGCATCAGTGGTACAAGCAATTAACTGAATTACACCTATAGCAACTTGAGAGCTTTCGACCATCCTAGTTTTGAATAAAGCCAAGACGCAAAAGTGTGTAATAAACAAAGTAACTGATCTGCATGCACTAGATCACCAATTCAGTAGAAATAGACGTTTAGCAACCAGGTTGAGCTTCAAAATAAAATTCCACCAATTTCCAAATTGCAGCAAGTGGGCTTGTGACATACACTTTAATGCTGTCATTTAATGCTAAATGACAACTGCTAAATTTTAGGCCACAACCAAGAGCAGGGATTAAGGCATAAGGGAAGACCATGCAGCTATGCCGCTTACCTTGTCAAAGAGCGGCTGGTAAAGAGCAGCATATTTTCTCTCCAGCTCGTGCACCTCCTCGTAGAACTTGGCCTCGATGTGGGCACATTTCACCTGCAGGTTCTTCAGGGCATTCACGCGCCTCTTCACAACCTTTGGTAAGCTAGTTGGGGAAAAAAAAAAAAAAAAGAGAGTAATTTTCATCTTTTTTTTTTTTTTTTTTTTTTTTTTAAACAGATGATTTCAGGAGGAAAAGAAATCCTTTGGAGTCCATGTGAAGGATAAGATATTCACATTTGAAAAGAGGTGAGGTTTTTTAACAAACATGACATAATGGACTGTTTCAACTATCCGTTATGGCTATTAAGACTCAGAATTCTGAATACGGAGTCTCCATCAACCAGTGTGGCCTTCCTTCCCGGACCCCTCCATGTCCATAGTTCAAATAAAATTGACAACACTACTTGTATGGAAAATCTGTCCAAGACGGTGCAGTTCAAACAAAACCAATGATACAATATGCCCCCAACTTATTTTGATTCATTTGCCTCACTGTATGTTTATTATAGTTGTCGACTCAGATTCCTGTCCATATGATGGAGAAAAGGATTATTTCCTTTCCTCGAGAAAAGGAGGAGGGAGAGGGGCGAGAAGAGGAAGATAGATGATAGGATTAAACTCTGGATATGATGACCAGTAGGTACACTAAAGACTGTTGAGACAATGGTATTGTAGTGCACCCTACAGTTAAGTTCTACTGATCAGTTTGAAGAGACCAGAAACAAAAACACACACACACACACACATTAAGTATTACTCTTGGTAGTATGTTATGATGGTAAAACGTTAGAGGGAGTTATTCACCCTCACTGAAAACCCCTTCCACACACACACACACACACTCTCTCTCTCTCTCGAGTTCTAAAGCATCACATTGTAGTGTTATGATGTCACCTCAAACCGTCTATTTCAATGTGTAATGCTAATTATGTTGAATGATTTGGTGTATAATTTTAGCATACACTGAAACCCCGAGCCTGTGAGAATGTTGGGGTCCTTCAGTCAACCAAATTATCAAATCAAAAAGCCAACCCTGGACACACGAGAGGATTAAGAAAAGCAATGGGATATTTATAACCTCTAGTAGCAACACTGGAGGCTTATTCAGAAAAAGGGGGTGGGAGAAGGGGAGAAAAAAAAAAAAAAAAAAAAAACAAACCCACACACATTTGAAAGGAGTGCAGGCACACAAGCCACGCTCCACATTCCCAAAACGAGCATGAGTGCACGCACCCACCAATACCACCACCATCATGGTGAATTTACTTTCATTCTCCAGATGACTGTAGCAACACTGGGCCATCAACAGCAGCACAGCATGACAGTGTCAGTCTTATCCAGCAGGCCTCGAGAGGGAGCGTGCCAATGAAGCCAGTTTTAAGCTGGCACCCGTTCCTCACGTAGGTCAGGTAAGCGGCTTATTCGGCAGCCCTCTGGAAACAGGGAGTCGTTAGCACTTTGCGGACTGTCGTTTACACATCCACATTATTTTTTTGGGGGGGGGGGGGGGTTGATGTAGCCAAACAAATCAAAACAAAATCTCCCAATGTCTATCAGTCCAAACGCAAGCCAAGCGTGCTGAGTCACAGTTTTGGGTAGAGCTCAAACTTGCTCTAGCGCAAGTCCTCTGGCTGCGGTCCCAGTGATCACAATTTGATATCATCTGAGAATTGCCATGAGAGGACAAAACAATGATGAGAAAAGGAGAAGAAAATAGATCTTCTGTACTGCGGCCTGGTTACTCAAAATGAGTGAAGAGGTCACTTGTTTGCCCCCCCCCCCCCAAAAAGAAAGAACAAACACCCTATAATTCAGAAATATAGGATGTGCACGACACCAAACTGAAAGTTGTTTTTTGCAGAGCACGTCACGCAGACTACCACACCCTCTTCATCTCCCTCGACAGCTGTCTGGCAAACAGGTCCTTGCCAGCCTTCTCTGTCTGCAACGAGTGTCAGGTTTCGACGACGACAGAATATATTGGTATAGATGAGAGCCCGAGACACAGGTCAGCTCAAATACAACCCCACTTGAAAGGCCAAGAGAACACCGTGGCAGCACAGGAAATGCAGTGCGAAGGGCTTCATTGTCAGCACCAGTACAATGAAGTCTTAATACACATAACTAAATAATGGCGCGCACACACACACACACACACACTTTACCCACATCCATCTTTATCTATTAATCCACCTACATACTGTATGCATGTTATTTAATTTATTATTTTACACATTAATTTAACACACTTATCATAAGATTTTAATAAATGCTGAAACCATTTACCTGATTTACATAGAACAATAACACTGCAATAGAAAGATATAACATAACTCTTGCCTGAGCCTGCGCTTAAAAGTCTGCAACAAGGACCAGCTGCCAAGTGCACTTTTATGGGGATTTACCCACAGCACTAATGCCAAACAGCTAAATAAAGAAAACAAATAGATGCCAGGGGGAGTGGATAAGCGAACGGTCTTGAATGTGCCACCATTTTTGTGCCCATCATACATCATGCATCCCTTCTGTGAGGCAGAGAAGGAGATTAACTTTTCTGGGGTCAGAGCAGAAAGCCGAAAGCAACTGCATTAACAGCGCGATCCAAAAACAGATCCAAAAGTAAAATCTGAGTCAACTGGAGAGAAAAAAAAACAAGGTGCAGAGCAGGTACTTGCATCTGCATCTGCATCTGTTAGTAAAAAATATGATTAACACTCAAGTGTGAATTTTATTGCGCTTGAAGTAGGAATCAGAGTGGAATGACAAATGAGTAGGATGACACTCCATTTAATTAGCCAAACCAAGAAGACATTCTGTTCCAGGCTCATTATCTCTTCCCTCCCCCTAAAAAAGTTGACACATCCAATTTATTTTCACAGTGTAAACACACATGGCTATAAAGAATAGATAGCAACCGAAATGAAGACTGATGAACCATCCCCCTCCATTTTTTTTTTTAAATCAAGATCATAGAAAATGGATCCAATTACTTATTTTGCCTTGAATTGAGCTACATCCATGTAAACTGTCAGATCAGAGGAATCATATCTTAAATCATACATCTCATTAATGAGTAATCAGTGTCAAAACAAAAAAAATATATTTTTTTTCCATTAAAGTGCCATTTCAGAGGGGGAGGACAAATTCCCTGGGCCAATGCGAAACATACATATCTGTGCCCATTGTGTGTGTGTGTGTGTGTGTGTGTGTGTGTGTGTGTGTGTGTGTGT
>JAGFZM010006484.1:0-26923 GCA_017657215.1 Limnothrissa miodon | reverse complement strand
TAGTATACATGCACAAACTATGTTCCCATTTGACATTTCCTGGGCACATGTAGAAATAACAAGATGAATGTTTTATAAACATTGTACATGTACTATGAAAGTGCAAGTTACTCTTGTATAACTTTTTGTAAATTATAAAATATCTTCAAATGTAAACTACTTCTGCTTTTTTTTTTTTTTACTTCGCTTGCTACATATTGTCTTCAGGCACTTGTAATGCAATGAAGGTCATCTGATGTGGTGGCTTAGTTACTGGTAACTTAGATGACAACATTTTCGGAGTATCTTTCCCAACACGGACGAAGATGAAATGAGGATGCACCCAAGGGCTTGTAAATATCCATGTCAATAAGTGCCGCTGAGGCCCTAGTAAAGAGGAAGTTCAAAATAGCACTTCCTACTTTGAATTGTCTGAGTATTTAAAACTCAATGTTACCAGAGGCTCAAATAGCTCATGCTATTGTTGGAAACCATTTGAATACATTTTCAAAGATTTGAATAAGTCCAGGAAACATTTTACATGGACTTGTGCTCCATCCCAGTTGTTCTGAGCTCTTGTTCTCTGCATGCATCTGATCTGTCACTGTCACATCTCCAAGTGAATGCTCTCATGTCGGCCGAGCCCAAACCAGAACACCCCCGGCACTGCCACTGACAGCACTCCATCAAAACAAAAAAAAAAACCCCTAGCCCGACCATCTTCCCTTTCTCTTTGTTTCCATAGAAACACCAGCCTGTGGAAAAGTACAAGAGGAGGGCTGGTGTGTGTATGTGTGTGTGTGTGTGTGTGTGTGTGTGGGGTAGGACGGGAAGATGAAAAAAAAAAAAAAAACTGGAGCGAGCGCCGCAAAGACACACAGAGGCAACAATAGTTGGTGGCACAGTGCGCTGCCAACAGAGACAGGTGGAGGGGGGGGGGGGGGGGGGGGGGGGGGGAGTGTGAGCAGTTTCACTTTACTGGTCGATTTAAGCAGTCTGACAAGCTCAAACGAACTCCATTTAAAACTGATCCACCCCCTCTGACACCTCCACCCACACCTCCCAAACTGCTTCTCCCTGGCTGTCCCTGGTCCACAACTGATGCTGCCATTTCAGTCATAGAACTACAATGAATTAAGAAGGAAAAAAAAGCAAAAAAGCCGCTGAAATTCAAACTACTCACAATGATGTACTAATTGATTTCTATTTCATTTGTAATTTATTTGTTAATTGCTTCATTTAGCATCTGAGGGATTTTTTTTTGGGGGGGGGGGGGGGGGGGGGGGGGGGGGGGGGGGGTAGGACAGTAGAGATTGACAGGAAGCCAGTGGGAGAGAGAGAGATGGGGCAGGATCGGCAAAGGACCGCAGGTCGGACCCGAACCCGGGTCGCTGGATTCACGGCACAACGCCTCAGCCCACTGAGCCACGGCCCCCATGATGAGTTGTTTAAAGTTATCTGTGGTATTTCTTATTCTTGTCGTTCTTATTCGGTCTGATTGCCGAGGAGGGGCCATTATTTCTCGGAGGGCAGGCCGACAGCTGAGCACAGAGTGAGAACGGGTGGGGAGATGGATGGATGGGGAGATCTTTCCGTGATTTACTGGCTTTGTCTGGCATGGTTGGTGCTGAGTGGTGCTCACAAATCTCGACTTGCCTCAGCAGCCATGGTGGCAGGTGCTGAAAAGTATGCATGTGTGGGAGAGTGTGTGTGTTTGACAGAGAGAGTGTTTGTGTGTTTGTGTGTGTGTGTGTGTGTAAATGTGTGGGAGTGGGAGTGGGCAGAGGCCAGAGTATACACACTCTCGGATGAGACGGTCATATTGAAAAGGAAGTGAGCCACAGTCTCTCCCACTGCCCCCTCTCTTCCTCTCTCTGTCTCTCTCTTTCTTTCTCTCTCTCTCTTTTTCTCTCTCTCCCTCTCTCTCTGCCTCTTGCTCTGTCCCCAGGGGGCCAAGCATTGAATGTCACATGGGGGCCATCAGCACTCTGAGGTGCCGCAAACATTTTCCCAAAGCAATGTGAATGAGATCATTGTCCTCGGCCCTGCATTGGAAACAGGAGAAGGGTTGCTGGAGGGCCTGTATATGTGTGTGTGTGTGCGTGTGGCCGCACATCTACGTGTGTCCCACAGTAGCATCTGAATGAAAATGTGTGTCCCTTGTCGTGGATGTGTGAGTTGGTGTGCATCTTCATATGAAACTGTGTGTGTGTGTGTGTGTGTGTGTGTGTGTGTGTGTGTGTGTGTGTGTGTGTGTGAATGTGCTACACAGAACCACAACCCAGCAAGCTCCGGAACCCTGTCAGGAGTCTGGTGTTAATGACGGGCAGGAAGTGTGGCTATCAGAGGGGGCGGCCGGGAGGTCGCTGCAGCTGGCCCACACGATAAGGTTTTAAAAGGCACAAGTCTGATCCAGGGCCACGGCCCACCACATTAGCAAAGCCCCATGACTTAATCTCCCCACATTCAGCGCAAGCACAAGCCTCTCAACAAGAGCACAAATCCGCCCCTGACTCCTTTTATCTTTGCTAAGGAAGTCTGGGTGGGAGAGCACACTCCTCCGCTCCCCAACCCCCACCCCTGCCCCCCTTCATTAGGCCTAAATACATGCATAGCGTCTTTATATAACCCCGTGGAGACAGCTTGCGATGCGGCAGCGTCTTGTTACAGAAAATAACACTGATTGCAGCGGGGTTATGTTTCATGAGGAAATAAAGCCTGACAGTCAATGCTTCGACACGCCACTGTTACCAACTATGTCATCGGATTATTTCACACACACAGAGCAGATGACTGGTGGTAGTGAAGGTGGGGGGGGGCAAGGGGGTAATGAGTATCTGTGATTTCCTGTTTAAGCACATCGGAGAATCCATGGTGACATCAGATGAGGTTGGGGGAGAGAGGGGAACATTTGATCGACTTTCTCAAAAGCTACCGAGAGGGACAGAGGGGTGTGAGGCGAGGCCTGTCACCTCTCGTATATCATCGTATGCCTCTCACCCGCAGGCAGGCACCAACCCTAGCACGCTGACGCAACGCTCTCAAAACGGTCTCGGCTGACATTCAAACGCTACTTCGAGCAACTGAAGATGCTTGCCGCTACCTCAGGCTGTAATTTTCCAGGCAGGGTGATTTTTTCTATTCTTTTTTCTTTTATTTTGGGCGATCAGTTAGAGGAAGTGTGTTAGGTCAGGGTTTTAGTTTTTTTTCCCATTCTGTTGTATATTGTTTTCATTATACACTCTTGTATTCCTTCTTTAAATTGCCCCCATTTCACTACAGTAGAGATAAGATTTGAAACATTGTGCTGCTGTTAGTGTCCTGTGGCGCCAACATTGTTTGGTAATCTACATGTGTGGATGTGGCAAGTAGAAGAACACACAGAGATAAGGGCTGGAAATTGAAAGAATAGAGTGAATGCCCCCAAGCTGTGATTTGTTGATGCACAGTCTGAAATGAAGGATGCAGGGGCCAAGAGGATGTTTCTCTCTCTTTTTCCCTGCAGTCATAATATATACCTGCATTTGAGACACACACAGAGAAAACATGCCCACACACACAAAAATGGTCACACACACAATGCTTGCTTTGTTGCTGTAATAATTGCTGACACATTTTGAGTGTTTTCAAAACAACGCTGACAAGCCAACATACACACACATCCGTGCACATGCACTCACACACACACACACACACAAACACAATGGCACAGCCATTTTCAGTGGAAAATCGCCTGTGAAGGTGTTGCAAAGGACAAATGCACTGGAGATCTTTAATCCACTAAAAGGCTGGTGTGGATTGAAGGGATCTAAGAAAAGTAACTTGTTTGCCAGTGCTCCAAGCAAACAAGATGAGGGCCCACTCAGTCAATCTTCCTCTGCTGCTGGTATACTGGGACTCAGACCCAAGAGCCACCCTTCCGGAAAAATCAGAGAAGCCCATTCTGACAAGGGAATTCTCATCGCAGAGTTCCTGTCAGCCGGAGCTACAGTGGGTGAATCATCCCCCGTCAAGCCCCCAGGGCTTGAACAGTGGAGAGAGCAGATCCTTACACAAGGACATTTATCTTTTATCAGCCCGTAGCGCCTTGGGCACACATTTATGCAGGTGTGGAGAGGAGGAGCTGGGAGACTGTGGGGGGGGGAGGAGGAGCGGTAGAGCGCAGGACACAGCCCAGGACAAGTGGTGAATAATCCATGGACCATGTCACTGTCGCAGACAACAAGTAGACTTCTCTCAGCACACGGATTTGTGTCCAGCAGTGCACCCTTGGAAACCCTTTTTTCCGCTGTATGTGTTAATATTACAGCTTGCCTATTTTTACCGTGGTGTAGAAATATATCTTCATCAGGCATTGGTGAGACTAAAACAATACTGCCAGTACATTTTAGTCTAAAAAATGCCAGATTTGCAAAGAACACAGGACTATGGTGCCTCATTGATCCTCAAAAAGTTTTGTTACGAAACAGTAGAAACACAGTCATACACATGCAGTGGACTTATAAATAGATAAGATGCTCTTTGGAAGTGGCCCTTCAGTGCTCTGCAAACATCTGTGCCTCGCCAGTTCCCTGGTATGCAAATGCCACCTGTCTTAGTTTTATGATGGCTTTATTGCACTGCATTGAATGCATACTGCCTTCTGGTTAAACAAAAGTGGCAGTTGCAAATTAGTCCCCCAAACCCCCCCCCCCCCCCCTAAAACAAACAAGTTCTGACTGACAGTTTTTCACAGTGTGTGGCATTATTCCATGCATGGCACAACCACCTGGTTATTACTCTCAGATGGCATTCGAGCGCTAGCTCAAAGGAGCAAGCACATGGATGCCTAATGCTTTGGCACCACTAATGGTAATGAATGGCAGGCATAATCATGCACAAAATGGCAAATTATGTTTACTTTCAAATTGGACTGAGAATTACTGAGCTGACTGAGAGTTACTATTAAGACATTTTTACTATTAAGAATAGTAATAAAGCTATCTATTTGTTCTGTGCCACAAGGCCAGTTTAACATCTCGAAGAGAAACCTCCATCGGTGCGGTTTTTGGAAGGACATTGATAAATTTGTCTGATTTCAATTCATTTCCACCGAACTAAACCTCTAAAGGAAAGTATTTGCCTTTCAGTTAGGGCAGATGAAGTCCCAATATTCTGCTTCATTTCAGGCAAAAAAAAAGCTTCAACCACAAGGCTTTGTAGGCTATTCGTCTGCTCTCTAGCCAGGAAACTACCCCCCTGTCCACCTCCTCTTGTTTATCCCTGTAGCACCTTGCTGACTCAGCATTTTTCTGAATGCTGACAGCAACGGAAACCCAGACTACAGACGACAACGGAAATTTAGAGAAAACAGCAAACCATGAGGGTTAATATTTGACTTTAATCCACATGGTGGTGAACTCACCTGGCTTACATCTACCTCAAAACATTTATATAAATGCACTGTGCACATCACATAAACATAGGCATTTGCGGTAACTGACATATAAACAGAGGGATTTCATGAACTCACCAATGCAGGGACATTTTAACAGATGAATGACAGATCATAAAATTGCAGTGGAAATAAAATAAGGAATAGAAGTGCTTCTTAATAGCTCAGTACAGCAAGCAGGGGTTGTTTTTACAAACAGCCGCAAAAACAAACGAAACACAAAAAATCTATGCATGTGTCCCTAGTGTCTTTACAAACACAAGTTTTCCCTGTCTTCTCTAACGTCTGAGGGCAGTGACTTGAGCTCTGGGCCTGCTTGTTCTGTTTGCTATGCCCCTGGAGAGGCCAGGAGGGGCAGGGAGGAATGCAGGCAAGGAGACAGCACTTCCTATGTTCATACTTCCAGTGGTGCGGAAGTTGAAAAGGAACAACAGCTGAGCTAATTCTACCCCGCTGATGCTGCCGCCACCACTGCTGTGGAAGGGTGAAATATAGAGACGGGGAGAGGGAGGGAGAACGAACGCTGTGGTGGTCGTGGAACAGGTGCGGAGAGAGCAGATATATGCCCTTCAGAGATGGCTGATTTAGGAGCAGAACGACGCCTCTGTTCCTACACCCTCTCACAGTCGGATTTCTTTCCAGTGCTGCGTCTGTGGGGGGTGGGGGTGGTGGGTTCTTGGGATCCAACTCTGCAGCCTCATATACCAATGTTTTGCATTCAAGTTTTGCATTTAAGCCATTTTATTGGTTTTCTCTTCTCTTTGCTGTGTGATGCAGCTGGTTAGAATCATGTCTCTTCTGTATCTTCGATGTGCTGTGTGCAGGCTGCATTAAACTTTTATCAGAACTGCAATTAATTAATTTTTCTGCTCACCATTAAAACAGCTGTTCACAGAACATTTTCCTAAAATCCTTTGCACCATGACATCCAGACAAATATCCTCTAAAGTTTTTTAGTGGGATTTTTCCAAATCATGATGTTGATTCAGCGCCAGTGTTAGCAGCAGAGATTGCAACCTATCAAGTTTATATGAATATGTTATTGTACAATGTTATTGTCATTGCAACCTATCAATTTTATATAAAAATGTTATTGTACAAGTCTGGTACATTTCTGTTTATTTCATTGGGGTAATTTAGAAGAGACAGTCAATGTTCTATTAACAACTGCTGAATGGATTAATGCATATAACGCAACTTGGCCAATGTTTGACCATGCTTAAAAAAAAAAAAAACTTCCGAAAGTATTTAGCTAGATGGCATGGGCAAAGGACCTTAGTAAAATGTACTTTGAACCATCACTTTAATGACATGGGCAGAAGAATCATCAATCAGAAATCACTGACAGTTCAAACACAAGTTTCATGTGGCATAAAATGTACTCTGAAACACAATTCAAAAGTCAACCCTTCTTGTTCAGACTTCCCCTCAAAGCCATATCTCTAAATGGGGGATTCGATAAAAATACCACCTATGAAACATTTCGGTGAAACACATAAAATGTTTTGATGATCTTGATGGTCCTGTTCATTCATTCATAATTTGTTGCAATGGGGGGGGGGTTTCAGGAAACATCTTCTTGTCTACCTTTAAAATCTTCCACTTAAGAGATCAGCAACATTCTCTCTCTCTTCCTCCAACAAACACATGAGCAAACACATATTTTTTATATGTATATTTCATTCATCCAGCGTTTTCAGTAAGATCAGGGCCATTTCCAGGGAGCGGCAGTGAGGAGAGCAGCCCTCTCATGGAGTCAATGGCTCAGTGAGCTAATTATGTTCTATGGGTCCAATCTGACATGAAAGCTGACCTGGCATTTGGACCGATCGGGCCTTGTGGGCTTTATGTACCATAATGCTGCCGTCACGGTAGCAGACACAGACACACACACACACACAGTCACGCGCATAATATACACACGCACCCGTGTCAGACGTTTTGACAATGTTTCCACACTGTTCAAGGGAAACGGTGCAGTCTCTGTTTCTCTGTGCACTTTATGTTTATTTGTATGAACTCTCATGCATTCTTTTCAGTGTGGCCTTCTATTCTGCGAGTGTAGCTGGCATCACTGCTTTAAATGCACGGAGCGCTGCTCTTTCCTGTTCCTCGCTACACACTCGAATCAAAACGGCACAAAAGGGAGTGATAAGAGACTGGATAAAAAGAGGAGAGGAAAAAAAAAGGCTCAAGGTTATCTTCACTCGCCTCTGTTCTGTATCTCAGGCGCTAGGAAAGGTAGTGTGGGAGTAGAGAGGGAAAGAGAGAAAGTGTGAGAGCAAGAGAGAGAGGGAGAGAAAGAGTGAGAAAGAGAGGGAGGTCTGCTAGTTTTCTCTGATACACCCATTTACTCTGTTAGGGGCAACAGACAAAGAGAGAAGAAAGAAGAGAGAGCGTGGAAGTGGATTTATGGATGGATGGACAGAATGAGAGGGGGAAGGTGAGAGAATAACAGAAGGTGAGAAAGAAATGGAGACGTGACAGACAGGGAGTGGGTGGGCGATGGACAGAATGTGCAAGAGAGAGAGGGATGGGGGGGGGAAGAGAAGAGAAACAGAAAAGGGCAAAAGAAGAGCCCCAAGGGTGGGAGGATATTTTCTCCACAACACTGATTAACTGTTTTCTTCTCTCTCCAGACATGGGAATGGCTTCAGTGCCAGATGTCGCACTGAGCCCCTAAACAACATGCACAAGCGCTGGCAAATCACACTGCCACAAACGCAAGTTTACTTGCCAGGAAACTGTGTATGTGCCAGTCGATAAGATTATGTGTCGACTTCACATAATAATACCAGCAGCCTCTCCAGTTACCTTAGTGCATACTTTCTTATTAATCAGTGACTAAGAGTTTCGTGCAATGAGCCTTTAATGGCAGGAAGTGTGGTTAAGTGAGTCAGGATGTGCCAAAGTAGAGAGCTTCATGTTACCATAAGGACCACATGGGAAGGACGGGGGGGGGGGGGGGGGGGGGGGGGGGTGGAGTGGGGTGAGTGAGGCCTGATAACAATGGGTCAACGTCCTCTGGCGGTAATGAGAATGACATTCCACACCAGCAGAAATCAGTTTAGCTAGAAAAGGATAAGGTCACTTGTGTGTGCATTAGTGTGAGTAGGTGGGTGCCTCTGTGTGCATTGGTGTGCGTGGGAGTACAACATGCATGTTTATAATCTAGCTGAATTGCATGTGTTTTGTTTCTTTCTGTGTGTTAAAACCCAATGCATTGGACACAAAATTTATCTGGTGTGTTGCGTGTGTGCGTCTGATGCGTCTTCTGCAAGCGTTTGTGGATGCATGTGATTCTCCGCTGCACGTCAGGTGCATTTTTATCTGGTGACATTTTTTCCCCATAATGCACTGGTGGAGGGCTTGAAGGAATCCCATTCATCTGCACCATGGAGACCCGAAGAGCTAGTGGCTGTGCTCTTCGATCTGTCAGCATGACTTAATCATCTGTAAGCTGTAGGCGTCGGGCCACAAAGCCCGTGTGACGCCACACACACGAGCTACTTTGTGGGGCCACACGACAGAGGGCATCACTACTATTCCACACACACACACAGGTTGTGATGACAGAACCAGCCACGATTCTGAACATCATTCTCACACACTCTTACACACAGGACATATCCCAGAATGATGCAAGACGTATTACACTCTAAATAAGACTGAGTGCTACTGTGAGTGTGTGTGTGTGTGTGTGTGGTCCACTACTCACCCCGGCCTCCAAAGGTCTCAGATACACAGGCTGACCAAACAGAGCCACATGCTTGCCCTGTCCTGTGAGGGCAGTAATTGAGTTCGCCTGACTGAGCGTGAGGGGAGTTTGGGGGGTTACGGAGGTTAGGCACAAGCGCCTGGCTGACAGTTTGTCTCAATGACAACCTCGGACAGGGAAATGTCATTCTCAGAACTGGGGCTACTTATAGCCTGGGCAGTGGGGTGTTCAGTTCACAGCAAATGGCTGGAGAGGGGGAGAGAGACAGACAGCCCTCCTGAGAGCCACAGTGTAAATGAATTAAGGCGACAAGTGTGGCCCCTTCATTTTGGTTCACCTTGCCTGGCAACCACTGAAAACATGCAGGCGCGTGCACACATGTGCACATACACATACACATAAACACACACTCAGCCTATGGGTTCTGAAGGGTGACAACTAAAACATTGTATATTAGATATATTAGAGGGAAAGAATATATCACAAAAGCCAAAGATTATTGGAAATGGAATGTATATTTTAAGTAGTATGAAAATAAATCTCAGATCAAAGTAAGCACAAAAACAGAGTGAGTCCACAGGGAGGTCATAAATCATCAGCAGTGAGGCAGATGTTGACTGTGGGTTTCAAGAGCAAGGGGCCGAAGTACAGGTGCAGTCACTAACGATCAGAGAGCACCCCAAAATTGTCTGGGAGTAAAAACATTAACCTTTGCAAGACATCAGCAGATGAACACATATTCCTGATGATGTTCCTTAGTCAGTTCCTTCATATTGATCAAAAAAACGTGATTGCTTAAATATCATGTTTCATTTTTACAAACATCTGATCGACTGAATTAGTTCATATCACTCAGCACCTTGTCTTATCCTAACTTTTATGAATTCATAATTGTGACTCTTTGGTTTGATTAAAAGGTGAGAAAATCAGCTGATGGTAGGACTATATGCTATGTCTGAAAGTCTATATCTCCAGGGTAATGGTATGGAAACGGTTAGGCTAACGTTACTATTCTGGAATTTTCTTGAGATTTTTAACAGGACCCTTGTATGCACAACTCATTGCCACCCACAAAAAGATTAAATTTCTATAGTCAGATATAAAAATATATACACAGTAATAATAAATAAGACAACCATACTGCAGGCAACATCGTTTGTCAGTCGATGTCCATTCATGAAACAGCACCTGTCCTCCATTTTTGTTCTTGCGGTTTTCTTCCTCAGAACAGTCCTGTAAAGAATAAGCCGAGTCGGAGTCAAAGGTTGAGGTGAGAGGGAGCTCCAAACTGAGGAAGCGGCTTTTCTTTCTTCAGCACGGAGCTCCTTGGCTAGTGCCTGGATGCCTCGAATCCGGCGACCGGAGCTCTCCATTCGCCCTGCTCGCAACGTCCAAATAACCTGCAGGTAAAATAAATTGCACCGACTCAGGTCAGGGGTCACAGAACCATCAGCGCGTCAATTGAAAACACTTCCGCGGTGTCAACCAAAATAGCAGCAGGGCTCGAAGGGGAAGTATCCGAATTACACAAGGGTGAAAAAAGAATAGCCAACAGTAAAGGATGCCGTCAGTATCCTGTATCATAACCAATCATAGCCTATATAGTTTTATCTTAGGTTCTTTGGGGAAAGCTGTTGGCAGGGAGTACTGCATATCGTAAACAAACCTCTACCTCCAAAATAGGCTAATCAATTATTATTATGACAGCAGGAGAGGAAGCCTATCGGGGGAGGTATACCCCAACATAGCATAAAGCCCTGTAGCCTGCATACAGCCTAATGGTTTAAAGACCAGACAGTGTCTGAGCGTTAGCATAAGCCATTGACGGTTATGCGAGACTTTATCCTGAACCTTAAATATCACAGGTTGCTGGAGTGTAGTATACATTTGGGGGAGGCATATGCCTTTACAGTGAATGTTCGAGCATTTATAGTGAATGTGTGCTCCAACTCCCTACACCTTGCATTCTCCGACACATACAAATGGCTTACCACAACTGTGTCCATTATGGGTTTTAGGCAACATTGGGCGAGCTTCTGATCATCTTCTGTCCTGGTATCTGAGCCACGAGTAGCTGCTGTTTCTGCCGCGAAGATTTCACCGCCAAGATCGCCTGCCGGTTTTTGTACTGCACCATCTGCAGAGTGATTTCTGCGTTCCAACCCTCGTCCTGCGGACACCTGAAATCTATCTCCTTGCCCTCTGTCATGACCACAGTAAAGTAGACGTATTTCCCTTTTCTCTCCACGCAGTCAACCGTCTTCATATTGGAAAAGTGTAGCTCTTTGACTTTTCCAAAATGATGATGGTGCGGATGGTCGTGAGTATGATGATAGTGCGGGTGGTCATGCTGCTTTGGCGGGTGTAGCAGCAGTCCGTCCTCCGTCAGCACGCAGCGTTTCTTCTTCCACAGCTGCAGCAAGCCGTCGCTTCTCTTCTCCAGAAGCCCCTCTTTCAGTACCTTGCCGCCGTTCTCCAACATGATCAATGGACGCCAATTTTTTGTATGCGAGTGGGGTGAAAGACCCGGGCGCTCAACTTAAAAAAAAGAAAAGAAAATTCAGTGCGCGATCATCAGCCAGACAGGACGTTTCCTTATCTCTCTTGCGGGCTCCGATGTTAGCCAAAGAAGAGCGTAACTGAAATATGGAGTTGATCTCGAGTTCTCGACCAGGGTTTTCTTCGGCTGTGCGGACCGCCCCCCCAATGACATCCAGAGGAAACAGTCTCATGTTGCAGAAAACCTGACACACATGGCTACTGTAGCGAATGTCAATCACTCTCGTTTAAAGACAGAATGGACTGCATTTCAGAGAACATACGTGAAATGTAGCCTATAGCCTACAAGTCTAAAACTGAAAAGACATTGAGGTCTACCGTTTAGTTAAGATCAAAGGGTCGGAATTGGATACAGTGACCGATAGGCTGATTTGTCTAGGCTATGAACGCTGACTACATTAGATGAATAAAAATTAAAAGTAGGGTACAAACAACTAAATACTTGAGGCCCATAATGGCTCATCAGAAGCGCCAGATATACCACGCCTTTGAGACGGGTAATCTGACATTTATTTTATATTCACCTAAAGTAACCGCATGTTCGCTCTTTAGAATGCACCCGCCGCATCGTAGGCATTTCATTTATCCCATCTAGATAAACTGTTCACGATCACCACATATGCGCATTTCACGTGAATGTGTGGGATTAAAGCTCTTCGACCCCAACAGACACTCATTGTTGTGGTTCGCGAGTAAGTTACCTAAAAAACCTACCATTTCGACTAAATTAAATCACCGCAACTCAACCATTCGTCTTGAACCAAGTGGGCACAACTTTTTGGTTACTCAATACATTAACCATGTCAAGGACATGCTCAAGGCTTCAGGTGTAGTTAAGCCATGTAGCCTAAATGTTAGAGTTGTGGGGCGCATATGAGCATAGAACTGTGCCTCCTGTAAAACGTGCACCCCCTCCGGCCATGGTTTACTTTAGTCTACCCATGACCATTTCAGCGGCTCGTGCCATGCCAAAATATGCAGGCGATTGATTCTATTCCTATATTGCTACAACACTGCCACCTGTGGTATGTAAAAAGAACTGGCCTTTAAAAAAAAAAAAAAAAAACAACACACATCCTGGTCTCGCACACACGCACACACACACAAAACCTATCGCAGCACTCCCGACTTGCTTCTTTTATGGGAAAGCATGGATGTCCACCAATATATGTAGGCCCAAATTAAAGACAGACGCAGGTTCACGTTTAACCAATTTATTCATGAATATACATACACGTAGTTTTATTAAGTACATTAGTATTTTGTAGCATGGCATTTTGCTTTGACAACAGCTGTATAAGGAGGATCCAAACAACCCCATTTAGACCCCCCAACAGGTACTCTTTCTATGACATTTATCCCACGGCTTATCTTTACTGTACCAGGGAGCACTGCAGAGGCTGGACATGTGTGCCTCTCAAACACAAACACACACACACACACACACACACCCTGCCCACACTAAATGGATTACGCGACGGGACCAACACCTGTTTTATTTTTACACTTTGTTCCCTCTTTAACAGTATTGCTCTTCTGATTGAGGAAGGTCCTGCTGGGTTGAGCATGTCAATCCCCAAGCAGTCACCAATGACGTGGAGACCATCCTCTCTAGACATCATTCATTCACTCAACACACACACACACCCCTTCACAGTGCTGGGCCTTGCTCTCAGTGGCAAGGGATAGACCAAAAGTCTGGACCCCTGATACGGATTGGGGCTCACTCAGGGCCATGTTCACACGGCATGTGTACACACGTGCACACACACACACACACACACACACACACACACACCTGGCTGGCTGTGAAACATTAGCAACCCACGAGAACAAGATTCAAACAGATTCCTCCCAAACACAGTAAGGGAGATCAAACAGAATTGGAGAAGCATTCATGAGCAACAAATAAACCTTAAACTGATCTCAGAAAAAACTGCTGTGCCAGACAGTGCGCCTTGTGTTGATTAGCTATTCAACTCTGGTTAAAGTATCCCTACCTATTTTCCCCAACCTATGTTTTTTCACCAGTCAAAGTGCTTTGAAATGGGAAGGACACCATTGTTACCATGCCCAAAAATATATAGTACAAACCACTATATAGGAAAGACTGGACATGCCACAGTGGGTCTAAGAGCCTTGATCTGGGAACACTCAGTGTAGACACTGGTTTACTAACGGTTCTCCAATCGGTCCTTGCTTTTCCACTGAGACAGAGGAAACCCAATCTGCTGGAATGTTAAGGGCAGGCCACAGTAAGCCCATGTTGTGTACCCTTTCCTTGACACTGTTGAATTTTAGCACAACCTAGGAAATCAGGGTAGAGCAAAGGATTTATATTTAAGTCATCCAAATACCAAAACCGTTCTTCAAACAATGAGCACAGATCAATGTGTATATTCAAAAGGTTCTGAACTGTTGCTAGATAATCGAAATGTTGGAGGTTACTTGACTTTGCCTCAAGTGGCTGCAAGTTACTTAGACCGTCTCTCCTTAACTTCACAGAGCACAAATGGCAAAGCTGTAGGTTACATTTTTAGGTCTTCTTTTCAATTGGTGTGCAAGGAACTCTTCCCTCTCTCTCTCACTCTCACTCTCACACACACACACACACACACTCACACACCATTCACTTCATGCAGCCAGGGTACCCAGAGCTTTGGTTACTCATCAGTGGGGCACAGAATTGGTTCCGAGTTGAAACATACAAACAAGTTTTTTGTGCACCATTACTTCCCCCCCACCCTCCCCTTCATTGCCCAGACACATTTGTTCCACAGCTGTTGTCCAAGAGCGATACGACAAAAGACTTCACAAGAACCCAAACTATTTTTTTTTTCCATTTTGTTTTTTTAAGCAGTTAAGTTCATGCTTTTTTCCCCCCTCCAAGAGATTTTCTGCATCCTAACTATTTGTACAGAGGAAAAAATGAAAGAGAAAAAAGCTAATAAAATACTATGCATGTAGAGCCAGAGCTCACATTATCAGAGTTCTTCTTTTTGTTTGTATTTTTTTGTTGTTTTTTTTTTTAACGTTTCTTTCTTCATTGTAACAAAAATTCTGAATCCCAGTTTTTTTGTTGTTGGTTTAGTGAAATAATTTCTACCAAGAAAAATACAAAACATTATAAGGCTTTAAGTAACTATGTTTTGTTTCAGAAGCTGTTACAGTGCAGTTGATCCACAAGGCCGTCGGATGGGGAAGGGGCACAGGCATCACTGTTGCTTGCACTCCGCTGGGGGATTGGCGTCTTTCTGCAAAAACAAAGAGACAAACACGGGATATAATGATGGCTACAGCGATTTAACGAAAGACAGTTAAGGAAACTTGCAAACAGAGAAGGGAAAAACACACACAAACACGCGCCAAAAGGTGACTTTTACTGCAGTTACTTCAGAGGAACGTCTTATAAAATAGCATCTAAAAAAAATGATCAAATGAGGGAATGCTTAAAGTGCAGCTAAAGGTGGCCCATTCCACAATGACCTGGTGCACAACTATACGACCTACGATTATTTCCATTGTCCTCCTCAACGCCGCCCCCCCCCCCCCCCACCCAGGAAAAGGTTTTTTGTTGGAAAATTCCCTTTTTTGTTCTTTTTTTTTTTTTGGTCTTGGCCCAAAACCCTTTCTGCACCTCCGATAAAACACACACTTGCCTTGCATATCGCTTCGCCTCCCATTCCAAATCAATTTGTCAAATTTGTTTCTACAAGCACCATCACAACCATTGACAATTTCCTTCCATTTGCCTGTTGACAAACTAACCAACAGGGTTTTTCTGCACAGGATCATTTAAGGCCTGACAGCCTACAGCAACACTGCAGATCAGAGCAAAGCTTATCTACTGGAAGAGGGAAAGGGTGCGGGCTCAGGCATGGAGGAAAAAGGAAGTGAGGCAGTGAAGAAACCATTCTGGTTTTATACAACAAACAAAAACACCACAAATGAGGTTTTTTTTTCTGAGGGGGGTTAACACCAAAATGACTTATGAAACAGTGTTCAGAGTGCATTTTAAATAAAAACACAAACACACACCAAAAACCACCACAATCAGGTTCTTTTCCCCGACCAACCAAAACACTTTTTTTTTTTTTTTTTTAACTAGCAGGCTGTAGGTTGGTAAGAGAGAATTTTATTTTCCCCAATAACTGGGAACTACTAGGGTCAGAGAGGTTTTGGGCAATATTCAACATACAGAATAGACACTATTGCAAACTAAACTACAGTAAAGTGGAGGGAGGGGGAAAAAAACAAAGCTTAAAATGATTAAAAACCAAAACCAGACAACCCACTATGTTAGTTTGTTAAAAGTGCAAGTGAGACTAAAGATGGAGATAAGAGCTGGAGTGAACGAAGAACAAGGGAGAATACAGAGGAGAGCGAAAGATGGGAGTGCAAGAGGAATGACGCAGGGTTGCATTAAGCCAACAAGTCACAAGCTGTACCTACCAGGATAGATAGGGTTATTTCTATAGACATCATTTACACCTAGTAAGGAAACATTTAGAGAGGAGCTGACAAAAGTGCCCAAGTGATTGGAGATGAATGTTTTTTTTTTTTAAGTAGATAAATTATGATCAAATAAACAAATAATGCATCTGGCAGAGAGTAGAAAGCTTCAGAGCAGATAGGCTCAAGTTGGTTGAGAATGCATGCCACGCATATTTAGAGTCCATTTCAGTTGTATTGTAGAGCTCATATACATTTCTCTAAAGAGCTGACATTACCTATTTTTGGCATTGCCCACAGAAAGAATGACATGCAATTTAGTTGAGCAAAGATGCTAAATGCAAGCACTCATGGTGGCATGCAGTCAAGAGGATTTATTATTTAAAAAAAACAAAAAGAACTAAAATTCCCCCTTTATAGGTCCTCCACAAAATATAAAGTAAAGTCAATCTAATGTAAAGTAAAGTAAATCTAAAGTAAAGTAACTTACCCATCTACATTTTTAAAAAGCTGCAACTAATAACTAAAAATACCAAAATGGCAAATGGCCATGGCATGCACAAGGGTGCACTGACAAATGAAATTTATAAAATGTGAAGTTCTGTATGTTGAAATCTGTCCAAATCTGTCCCTGATCAACCAACCACTCATACCACCCACCTTGGGATCATATTCTGGGTCATTCTCTTCATCCGCTTCTTCCTCTCCCTCCTAAAAAAAAAAAAAAAAAAAAAAAAAAAATAAAAAGTGTAAGAAAGTTCAGTGACGATGTTTATAATCCACACAGTAAGCGTGGCATTTCAAGGTACTTTGCAAACTATGACGGTTACGTCAACAAGTAAAGATAACAGCATAGTAGAAAACACATTTCAGAGGTTACATTCATTGACGCAATTCATTACGCATTCATTACATTGGTGTCCATACTGACCCAGGGTAATTATAACCAACTACAAATAAACTACAAATCCTGGTCTTAACCCCCCTTAAAGGGACCCCCCCTTAGCTACTTCACGTGAGCCATCACGTCACGTGACATTTCAAAATTCCAACCTGTTAGTAAGCTAGGCTGTGCTGTTGCATACAACTACAATTTCAAAAGAAATACTGGACAAGGTTTTTTTTTTTTTAACTGCGAAAACTTTGAATTTCCAGAGCGCGTTACTCCACACTCGGCAATCGACTCCTCCTTCCCCTAAAGATGCAGCTAAAGCAGCAACATTTCCAGAAAGGTACTGGCTCCTTAAAATTAATTCTAGACTCTCTATCCGACCACACGAAGACCTTGGGATACTTCGGTTTGGCTTTAGGGACCCTCTACTCACTACCACGCAAGTGTAATGTTGTTTGGAACTATAGAAGAGGTATAAAAATAGCGTTTTGTAGCGGCTGAAATGATATGCCCGGGTCACTTCCAGGCTAATGAGTTTTGGCTCAAAACGGTAAAATACAACTCTCAAAACGCATCCGAATTGCATGATTTTGATGTCAACTCAACGTATGTACTCCCAATCATCCGTAAAATGATCAAAAGTGTATTTTACTCCAGATAATCCCTTTAAGAGTGCAAAATGGACATACCTCATCGTCAGCCTCTTCCCCTTCTTCATCATACTACAAGAGGAAAACATAAAAATAATGTTGTTACACAAGCCTCACTTGTGACAACAGAAAAACTGAGAGAAAAGTATAAATAAATAAAACAGCGTGCTTACATCATCATCGTCATCTTCAATTGCCTCCCCTGTGAAGTACAGCACAGCCCGGGGTACGATGCGCTCGCGAATGAAGTGACCGATCTCGAAGTCGGCCGCCAGCACCGCCTCAGAGTCCTCATCCTGGCACAGAAGACACGTTTAAATAAGCAGTGCTATCAACATAGCTGAAAAACAATGCAACAAAAACTGCATTTTAAAAGAATCCACTTACCATTTCACCACTTTCTGGGACTGAAAGGGGAAAAAAAAAAATTCAAAACAGAAGAAAATTGGGTTAGATAGCAAGCTGAAATAAATAAATGCGTGTATAAGTGTGTTACATGGCGGTGGAGTGTTCCAAGACTAATACCCCTGTAGGTCTCACCTTCTGGAGGAGAAAAGAAGTTGAAAAAGGAGTCGTTGGGGACGGTCTTTGTGACCGTCCGGACTGTTCCACGGCCCTTGTGTTTCTGCTTCTTCTTGATGGTCTTCAGCGTGACGTTCTTGCCCTTCGTCCAGTCAATCTGACACCTGCCATGAAAGGAGTCAGAGCTGTGAGCAATCAAAAGTATTGAGCAATATTTTTATCGGACATCCAACTTGAATGACAAATTTCCAGGGGCCGGTACCACAAAGCACCTTCAGTTTTGTTCCTTAAGTATCAACCTTAAGGCTTAAGGGTGTTGCACAAAATTTCTTAAATGGTATCCTTCGGTAAGGAAATCCGTGATTTACTGCATTCAAAGGGGTTTTCTGGCACGAAAATTCTACAGTTGCCACGGTGACCTACCACATGTGCCGTTAGAACTAGTCAACTAAAGTGTCAAAAATGGAGGAGGTAAATTAGGGGAGAGCCGGGACGATATTGAACTGGGGGACGAATGAACCATTGAGATTTTCTCGTAAACCATTCACAAATCAAACATGAAATTATGTCATGCCATACAGCTTGTAATACCAGACCCAGGGAAAATCGTGTCAATATGCAATACTGACTGAGACCCGTAAATACTCAGACAAAATAAATCAATTTTACTGATAGATATTTTGATAGATAAACTGTGAAAATCTAAGTGCCATTTTAACATCGCCCCGTATCTCAGTATGACAGTTTACAATGCTTAGTGCAACCGCCCCCGAACGCGAAACACCGCAAGGCAATCTAGTTGAAGTAGCCTACACCAGGCAGAGCGCAGTTTCGGGACGTAGCATGGTCTAACATTAGACAGACAAATTACCAATTGCCTGCCGGTCAAATCGGTAATCCATCATCAATTGTTGGTCTGTAAGGCGGCACAACCATCTAGGGATACGCTGATTATAACTCTGCCATCTTTTCAGCGAAGAGATAGTTAAGGTAGCGTTAAGGGAGCTGTAGAAGTACCTTAGATTTTTCTCCTTATCTAACTGTCTAAGGTCTTTTGTGCAACGGTTAAGGAATTTCTTAAGTATACTTCTTAAGTATAACACCAAGTTAAGGATAAATCTTAAGAAAACCTTAAGGAGGATGTTTTGTGCAACCGACTTAACTTTAAGGTTACCTTAAGTCAGATTTTAAGGGAAAACCTTAACTTAAGGTGCTTTGCCCCAGATGTTTAACCTTAGTGGTATCCACAGCTAATACAAGTCCAAGGCCAGCACAGACACAGGGTGGTGATATTTGTCAACATTTATTACCCTGTGCAGCGCATGATCTCTGGCCCGTCAAAGGAGAAGGGGTCCGATTCGTCAGGTTCAGAACGCATTACGTAGGTTTTTGTCAGCAATGTATTTGTGAAGAAGTCGTTGGGTTCGAAGAAGAATTCTAATGTAAAACTCTGCAAGAAACACCACAATTAAACACAATGAGAATTCAAAGTTATGACGGACAAGAACTTCAGCACCAACATGTGTGCATTTTAGTGCAATTTTACTCACCATAGGCTGACCAGCATCTGAAAACTTCACTTTAATGTCCTGTAAGTGCTTTAGGATGGGCTCATCATGCTCCTGACAGGAAACAGAAAACTATGCATTAGTACAACTAGTGTTTAGAACGAGTTATTTTAACTCCTCCTTCATTAATTCGCTCTTGCCTTCGCAGTCAACTGAATAATGCCTGGTTAATTAGTTCCCCACTCTGTCCAGCTTTTAAGAACTTTTCAGAACATTTCCAGGTAATTTCACAACATTACAGGACAAAACCATTAACAACATTTCAGAAAACCTAATTAGTTAGTTAGTAGAAGGCAAACCTGTCGATTTATGGGAACGTTGTAAATGTCTGACCTACTCTGAGGCCCACTCATGTTCATGTCAGAACAGTGAATTCTCAAGGCATTGCAGCACATTTCCCTTGGCAAAATTCAGTAAATTCTGTTGGTCTGATGGGTTTTTTGTTTTTTGATCTGCATTGAGCGGCATTTCACAATGTTGCAGCAAACATCTGGAAACACAAATAATTCATACCACCATTTCCCTTTTGCAAACCTGGAAAACACTAAAATCTAATTCCATACTGCATAGGATCCCTGTCCATGACAATCTTAAAATTAAGAACATGAAAGAACACCGACTAACACCCTTTAAAAAGATTGAATGACAATTGACATGTTGAAGGCCAGATTGGCAAACAAAAACAAATCGGCTTCAACAGCAGAGCAAGACCTTAAGAGGGCATACAGTATGTCATAAAGAATTGCCACCATTAGGTGGCAGCAGCGCAACATGTTTATCATTGGGCCTAAACTAAAAATCAAGAAAACAAGCCTCACTGCAGTGAATGACCTACTTAAAATCCGCCTGCCATTGTCTGATGCAGCGACGTGTGGGGATGTGTAGTGCATGCATTAACTGGGCTTCTGCACCCACCTGCAACATGTCGCTGAGCAGGTCCACATTCTTGAAGACGGTCAACCAGAACTCGGGGATGCCTTTGGGGTCCTCCTTCTCCTCATCCTTCTTCTCCTCCTCCACTTTAGCCTTTTCCTTCATCTCATCCTGATATGGAGAAAGATTACATTCAGATTCAATTTGGTGTACCAAATTGGCAATTAAAATTTTGTTTCCAAAGTAGTGTTGAGCAAGATAACAAAAAAAATTTGCTGATTTTAAAGCAACGCAACATAAGAATTCCCCTTAGGCGAGAATCTACTTTTATAACAAAAAGTGCCTGCAACAGCACAATACAATACAAATAATTCTGTCATTTGTAGGTAACCTATCCAAGTTGTGTTGCTTTCAGAGGTTTTGATTTATTCAGCATGCAGGGTTTAATATGCATCCTTAAGGGAGCAAGGTTTTAAAACATAACCCATTTCATCTCAGCAAGCAGCTGGCCTAGATGACCACAAAGAGGCAGTCAGGGGAGTGAAGCTGGATTTACACTTCTCCATCACATTGACGCCATCACAACGCCATCCGTCTGTGTCCCTTCATGGCAATTTTCTAACTACAGGTCGAAACGAGACAGACAGTGAGGGCTGTGATTGGTCAAGGACTGATTAGTATCCGAAGCCCCCGATGCAGAAGCATAAACCACAAACGATGGCGAAGGAGACAGCGCCAAATCAACGCCAAAATATAACTTTGGTTTGAGGGTGCTGTGAGGTGTTAAGGTGAAGGGGGGGGGGGGGGGGGGGGGGGCAAAGAAAAGTGTTCAAAGCATCAAGTGCAAAAAGAGAGCATGCAGGTATTGAGTCACCTGTACCTGCTTACTTACGCTCAGCTCTTCCTCGTCATCTGCCTTCCACTCACACTCCTCATCTGTGGGCTCATATGCGGCCTTGATGATTTCGCTACGCTGTTGAGACAGAAACACAGACAGAGCACGACTCATTTATACATCCATGCAAAAGAGCAGGGTTCAAAATAAACTGACCCAAAGTATAAATACAGCCAAGGACTGATTTTAACCTACTACTAAACCTGGGAAGACCATTAAGGCAATGACTTGGCCCACCAACCCCATGTATACCATCTTCCATGTAGCCATCTTAAATATTATACTAGCCTAATTAGCCTCAGATTCACATTTTTATTGTGACCAGATAAAGCAAGGAGGTCCATCGCCATCTTGTGGCCTTGGATATCATACTGTCTACACATACTTTGTATACACATATGATGTTCAATTGATACACATTACAAAAAGGTACATTTAAAAAAATAAATAAATAAATAGATCGTAATATTGCCCGTTTTTTTACTTTATCTTACAGACTTGACAGAGCCATACCAGCCATTGACTGTATATAAGGTCAATACCACCAACAGGCGATAAAACAGTTTTGTTAAGTGACTGGGCTCACAACGCAACAACTGTACTTACAGGCACTGTTCAATAAATAATATCTAGATTAAAATCTGTGGCAAATAAAGGTTCTGTTAACTATTCTTATTTATCTACTTCTGTAAACAGCATTTTTCTTGTCAACCAATTGATGTATAAACAATGTATAACCAATTCTATGATAAAATGTTATATATGCATTTTATTTAACATGACAACGTTGAACAGTTAACCTACCTTTACCATCAGTCATCATTATCCATGCGTGTTGGCCGAACATTTTATAAGTTTATATTCACTAAAACTATTAGTCTAGACGGTGACAATCCGTCAACATATTTAACTACTCGTGACAATTTGATTTGGCATGGAAATGACAGTTTAAACATCATAAAAAAAAGTGTAGCTCCATCAATGTGCTCCATTGAATTACATTGAGTCTCGCTTAGCTTATGCTTACTTCCTGGAACTTTTGAGGGGCTCCATACGCCGCCATTGCTGTCAAACACTGTTACCATTGCAGTGAATGGAGTTGTCGCCACTGTCCCACTAAATACACTCTACGAAATGCATGTCTCAAAGCGCTTAACACAAAGAGGCCCAAGGCGCATAACACAAAGAGGGGCAAGGAAAAACTCCCTAGCAGCGTTTTTTTGTTTTTACTTATGGTAAAAGGAAGAAACCTTGGGCAGTTCTGACAACTCAAGGGGCTAGCCCAACTGCCTAGGGCAGTTTTTCAGTCTCTCAGATGGTGATTAGTCCACTATTATTCCATTAGGTACACATAAGAAAATTGTGGTATAAATAAAGCAATATGAGCCCCATTATAATCCCAATAACAGTAACAGGTAGGCTGACTTTCTGATCTGAGCTGATCACATCTTTTAGGACTGCATTTGTGTGTGCCATAAATACTCGCTAAGTGGTTGTGAACTGAGCGTGTCTTTCGTTTTCAGGTGTCTGCCATGACTGCTAGCTCAGGTTTCTCTTCAGCAAAGGGGCACAAGAGGAAGTACGGATTCTCTTCCCTACGAGCACAGCAGTTGGGCCTTTTGTTCTCAAGTCTCAGCTCGACCTCACCAACTTGACAAGACTAGCAATAAAACGAATTAGTCAGAGGAACCCTGCCTTTACAGTTCTTGCATCAGTGGTACAAGCAATTAACTGAATTACACCTATAGCAACTTGAGAGCTTTCGACCATCCTAGTTTTGAATAAAGCCAAGACGCAAAAGTGTGTAATAAACACACTTCTGTTTAATTGCCACTGAACTAATATGCACACTTAGCAAAGTTCTGGACAAAGTAACTGATCTGCATGCACTAGATCACAGATTCAGTAGAAATAGACGTTTAGCAACCAGGTTGAGCTTCAAAATAAAATTCCACCAATTTCCAAATTGCAGCAAGTGGGCTTGTGACATACACTTTAATGCTGTCATTTAATGCTAAATGACAACTGCTAAATTTTAGGCCACAACCAAGAGCAGGGATTAAGGCATAAGGGAAGACCATGCAGCTATGCCGCTTACCTTGTCAAAGAGCGGCTGGTAAAGAGCAGCATATTTTCTCTCCAGCTCGTGCACCTCCTCGTAGAACTTGGCCTCGATGTGGGCACATTTCACCTGCAGGTTCTTCAGGGCATTCACGCGCCTCTTCACAACCTTTGGTAAGCTAGTTGGGGAAAAAAAAAAAAAAAAGAGAGTAATTTTCATCTTTTTTTTTTTTTTTTTTTTTTTTTTAAACAGATGATTTCAGGAGGAAAAGAAATCCTTTGGAGTCCATGTGAAGGATAAGATATTCACATTTGAAAAGAGGTGAGGTTTTTTAACAAACATGACATAATGGACTGTTATGTACTGAACTATCTGTTATGGCTATTTAGACTCAGAATTCTGAATGCGGAGTCTCCATCAACCAGTGTGGCCTTCCTTCCCGGACCCCTCCATGTCCATAGTTCAAATAAAATTGACAACACTCCTTGTATGGAAAATCTGTCCAAGACGGTGCAGTTCAAACAAAACCAATGATACAATATGCCCCCAACTTATTTTGATTCATTTGCCTCACTGTATGTTTATTATAGTTGTCGACTCAGATTCCTGTCCATATGATGGAGAAAAGGATTATTTCCTTTCCTCGAGAAAAGGAGGAGGGAGAGGGGCGAGAAGAGGAAGATAGATGATAGGATTAAACTCTGGATATGATGACCAGTAGGTACACTAAAGACTGTTGAGACAATGGTATTGTAGTGCACCCTACAGTTAAGTTCTACTGATCAGTTTGAAGAGACCAGAAACAAAAACACACACACACACACACATTAAGTATTACTCTTGGTAGTATGTTATGATGGTAAAACGTTAGAGGGAGTTATTCACCCTCACTGAAAACCCCTTCCACACACACACACACACACTCTCTCTCTCTCTCGAGTTCTAAAGCATCACATTGTAGTGTTATGATGTCACCTCAAACCGTCTATTTCAATGTGTAATGCTAATTATGTTGAATGATTTGGTGTATAATTTTAGCATACACTGAAACCCCGAGCCTGTGAGAATGTTGGGGTCCTTCTGTCAACCAAATTATCAAATCAAAAAGCCAACCCTGGACACACGAGAGGATTAAGAAAAGCAATGGGATATTTATAACCTCTAGTAGCAACACTGGAGGCTTATTCAGAAAAAGGGGGTGGGAGAAGGGGAGAAAAAAAAAAAAAAAAAAAAAACAAACCCACACACATTTGAAAGGAGTGCAGGCACACAAGCCACGCTCCACATTCCCAAAACGAGCATGAGTGCACGCACCCACCAATACCACCACCATCATGGTGAATTTACTTTCATTCTCCAGATGACTGTAGCAACACTGGGCCATCAACAGCAGCACAGCATGACAGTGTCAGTCTTATCCTGCAGGCCTCGAGAGGGAGCGTGCCAATGAAGCCAGTTTTAAGCTGGCACCCGTTCCTCACGTAGGTCAGGTAAGCGGCTTATTCGGCAGCCCTCTGGAAACAGGGAGTCGTTAGCACTTTGCGGACTGTCGTTTACACATCCACATTATTTTTTTGGGGGGGGGGGGGGGTTGATGTAGCCAAACAAATCAAAACAAAATCTCCCAATGTCTATCAGTCCAAACGCAAGCCAAGCGTGCTGAGTCACAGTTTTGGGTAGAGCTCAAACTTGCTCTAGCGCAAGTCCTCTGGCTGCGGTCCCAGTGATCACAATTTGATATCATCTGAGAATTGCCATGAGAGGACAAAACAATGATGAGAAAAGGAGAAGAAAATAGATCTTCTGTACTGCGGCCTGGTTACTCAAAATGAGTGAAGAGGTCACTTGTTTGCCCCCCCCCCCCCAAAAAGAAAGAACAAACACCCTATAATTCAGAAATATAGGATGTGCACGACGCCAAACTGAAAGTTGTTTTTTGCAGAGCACGTCACGCAGACTACCACACCCTCTTCATCTCCCTCGACAGCTGTCTGGCAAACAGGTCCTTGCCAGCCTTCTCTGTCTGCAACGAGTGTCAGGTTTCGACGACGACAGAATATATTGGTATAGATGAGAGCCCGAGACACAGGTCAGCTCAAATACAACCCCACTTGAAAGGCCAAGAGAACACCGTGGCAGCACAGGAAATGCAGTGCGAAGGGCTTCATTGTCAGCACCAGTACAATGAAGTCTTAATACACATAACTAAATAATGGCGCGCACACACACACACACACACACACACACTTTACCCACATCCATCTTTATCTATTAATCCACCTACATACTGTATGCATGTTATTTAATTTATTATTTTACACATTCATTTAACACACTTATCATAAGATTTTAATAAATGCTGAAACCATTTACCTGATTTACATAGAACAATAACACTGCAATAGAAAGATATAACATAACTCTTGCCTGAGCCTGCGCTTAAAAGTCTGCAAAAAGGACCAGCTGCCAAGTGCACTTTTATGGGGATTTACCCACAGCACTAATGCCAAACAGCTAAATAAAGAAAACAAATAGATGCCAGGGGGAGTGGATAAGCGAACGGTCTTGAATGTGCCACCATTTTTGTGCCCATCATACATCATGCATCCCTTCTGTGAGGCAGAGAAGGAGATTAACTTTTCTGGGGTCAGAGCAGAAAGCCGAAAGCAACTGCATTAACAGCGCGATCCAAAAACAGATCCAAAAGTAAAACCTGAGTCAACTGGAGAGAAAAAAAAAACAAGGTGCAGAGCAGGCACTTGCATCTGCATCTGCATCTGTTAGTAAAAAATATGATTAACACTCAAGTGTGAATTTTATTGCGCTTGAAGTAGGAATCAGAGTGGAATGACAAATGAGTAGGATGACACTCCATTTAATTAGCCAAACCAAGAAGACATTCTGTTCCAGGCTCATTATCTCTTCCCTCCCCCTAAAAAGTTGACATATCCAATTTATGTTCACAGTGTAAACACACATGGCTATAAAGAATAGATAGCAACCGAAATGAAGACTGATGAACCATCCCCCTCCATTTTTTTTTTTAAATCAAGATCATAGAAAATGGATCCAATTACTTATTTTGCCTTGAATTGAGCTACATCCATGTAAACTGTCAGATCACAGGAATCATATCTTAAATCATACATCTCATTAATGAGTAATCAGTGTCAAAACAAAAAAAATATATTTTTTTTTTCCATTAAAGTGCCTTTTCAGAGGGGGAGGACAAATTCCCTGGGCCAATGCGAAACATACATATCTGTGCCCATTGTGTGTGTGTGTGTGTGTGTGTGTGTGTGTGTGTGTGTGTGTGTGT
>JAGFZM010006479.1:0-20006 GCA_017657215.1 Limnothrissa miodon | reverse complement strand
CAGCACCCGATAAAACAGCAGAAGCCGACGTTTCTGAAATTGTTCACTGACGAGACTGAACATGACACATTAGCAGCATTAGCCCACCTGTGATAAGTGGAAATACTTAAATATTCACAACATTAGCAGGTTAGCCTACATTGTGTTCTCTCTAAAGGAGAGCTCCATGACTTAGTAGGCCTATATAGTTTTGGTGTAGGCCTAAAACTTAAAAATGGTTAAAATTATCTCTAGGGCCTAATATAGGCTACTTAATACTGTAATATAGTTAACTATATTGCCTCAAAAGATGCAGCAGACTGGTTATATTCTTTCAGCATATAGCCTACATTTAAAAGAATGCAGCTTACTTTTTTAAATTAAACTAAGATTTTTTTTTATAGTTTAGTTAGGCCTATACGTTTATTTGTATAGCGCATTTCATACACAAAGTAGGCAGTTCAATGTGCTTTACAAAGATAAAAATAGTGGATAAAATAAAGTAAGAAAAGAAACAAATAAGATTAAAAGTTACACCAAGGGTATAATTAATAATATACAAAGAGTAAAAAGTAAAAAAAAAAAAAGTTAAAAGAATAAAAGTTTAATAAAGGACAGAAAATAAAAATAATTTTAGAATAAGGATTTTCCCAAATTCACAAATTTGTAACCTACAAATGTGATACTATATACCCAGTATAAAAACAGCATGCTTGAAACAGACTGCCCATTTTTGGAGTTTTGTGTGACATTATGGCCAATTAGTTTTTCCCTCCTGTTTTTGTTTTGTTCCAATACACATAAAGAGAATAAACATGTGTATTGCAAAACAAGTGAGAATGAAATACTATTCTGTGGGAAATGCTTGGTTTTCTTGAAAAAAAAAAAATCGGCTTTACCAACAACTTTGGCCATGACCGTACCTACCTACCCAGTGTTAATGGACCTATCTGCCTAATTGCCTGTCTACCTACCCAGTGTTAATGGACCTATCTGCCTAATTGCCTGCCTGCCTACCCAGTGTTAATGGACCTATCTGCCTAATTAGCTCTGCCTGATCCGAGCCTGTTTGCCCCCCAGGGTTTACTCCCCCGAGGCAGGAACCCCAACCGGCTGCGAGAGAGGAACAGGAAGGTGAATGAGCTGGTCCAGGCTGAGGTGGCTCCCCTCTCACACGCCTCGTTCCTGAATGTGGA
Source organism: Limnothrissa miodon (assembly GCA_017657215.1). Classification (NCBI taxonomy): domain Eukaryota; kingdom Metazoa; phylum Chordata; class Actinopteri; order Clupeiformes; family Clupeidae; genus Limnothrissa; species Limnothrissa miodon. Next base: position 18,831 of record JAGFZM010006479.1, on the reverse strand, counting down.
CCCTGGCTTTGTGCACTCGGACGGAACCATCTGGCACCAGGACCTGTATGACTACCTGCACCTGACCCCCCAGGCCTACCACAAGGTGTGCGAGCCGCTCCACGACTGCATCAGAGGCCTGCTGGATCAGTCAGCTGAGAACCAGGTGTCCTGAGCAGCAACCCCACTATTGCAAACACACATGCTATAACTGGCCTCCCAGAGCCCTCTAATAGCTGTGCCTATTAACACTTACTTATGTTGCCTATTCAGAGACCAGAGAGAATAGTCTATGCTGCACAGTGTCTCAGTTCACATGTTCTTGATTGCATTCCACACTCATTTCCTGCTGTGACCACATTAGACTTGGATCTAAATCCAGATGTCATATACTGCAAGCACATATCAGCAGCTGCTAGATATTACAGCCCTCTAAGCCCTTAAACTGCAGCTCATACCAGAAATGTAAATATGGCCTCTTGACACATTGAATTGTAAAGCAGCTCAAAAACTTGCTGTGCCATTGGCTGCTGGAGTCATCAGGTGGTCTTGATGAAATGTTACCAGCTATATATAGAGTAATGGTAATTGACATACTGCTGATGACTATAGTTGAAGTTATAGCTATAGTAAGTTAGCTGTTATAATTGAGAATAAATGACCGATTTGTCATCTAACTTTAGACTTTTTCTTCAAGTTTGTGTGTTTTCGACTGCAAGTTTGTGTTTGTTTATTTATAGACAAAGTTTTGCAGCCAATGTAACCGGAAGTTTGGGAGCCGCTTTTGTGCAAATAGCTGCAATAAGTCTGTCTATATGCGTCACAAAAGGTATTCTCTCAGTCCAAGTGAGGTAATGGCCTGCTCATTAAAGACTCCTGTTAATAATGGTTAGAGACTCCTGTGCCTCGCAGTAAGCTTGCTTTTGGCAGAGCACCATTCAAAGCACAGATCCAGTTTTAGCCACACTATGATGCTAATGTTGTGATTATGCTGTTTCTCCGCTAGCGTTGACTGGTTTGCTTGGACCCAGCTGTAAAATGTTTTGTATTTCCTTTTTTGTGTTACAGTTTTGTCATTTTTTTTTATGTTGTCATCTTTGTCAGGTGTGGACATTTATTTTGAATTGTATCATTGCTGAACTCAATACAGTGTGGCCATTGGCTTGACTCTGTCCTCTGTATATTATTTGGCTCTTTCATCTACATGTAAAGCCGGTTTTACTACTCAAACAGATAACAGATATCAGATATTTTTTGATTCCACCACATACGTGTATGTGTGTGTGTGTGTGTAATATATATATATATATATATATATATGTCATTAGGCATAGGGTACACAGGTGTGTGTGTGTGTGTGTATATATAATATATACTGTACTCACACACACACACACACACACACACACACCTGTGTACCCTATGCCTAATGTACACACACACACACACACACACACACACACACACACCTGTGTACCCTATGCCTAATGACAATCAAACGTAATGTGCTGAAATGGATGCAGCTATGAAGTTGCCGGGTTTGATTAACCGGATTTGCGTCAGCCGGTGTACTTGGTGTCAATAGGCTTCCATTACACCATTGAACGCAAACCTCTGCAGAGCCCTAAAAAATGTCCGGTGAATCATTTCAACACGAAGTTACCCTTCACAACTATTAAACATTCCCATTGCCTTCGACAGAATTCAAATTAGCCATTTTAATTTAGATTAATCTAGATTCATGTCAAAATTACAGTGAGACTAATCTAGATTAAAATAATGAATCTATGCCCACCACTATATCTGTGTACATGTACATAAACATCCAAGTAGAGTTATTGTTTTTGTAAACTCTCAGGCTAATCACTATTTAATGCTTTATTTCAATTATTTACTGTAGGCATTTAGCAAAGTCTGGTAGATTCTACAGTGTCAGGCAGTGTGTCTGTTAGTGGTAGGGAGATGGTGGTGGATATTTAGTTCAATCCTATAGATGGGAAAGTGGGTAGATGACCGTTTAAAAACATTGTTGATCACCAAAACACTGGAATAAAATAGCAGTACAAATGAAAAGGACCTGAGATAGATAGATAGATACCTACCTACCTACCTACCTCCCTACCCTACCTTACCTTACCTTACCTTACCTTACCTTACCTTTACTTTTATCTTTTCTTGATCCCCAAGGGGAAATTCAAGGTCCCAGCAGCTTTAAAAATCACACACAACATATACTACAGTGTATACAGGATGATAAGAAGCAGATCAACAAAACAAAGATCAACTTCTAGATGACTAGATCAACATAACTAAAAATAACAATAGAATGCAAATACTATGGGTAGAGAAATAGCCCTCATGTTACATTTAGAAATTCAAAGGTGTCCCCTATTACTTTAAAACCAAAGTGTTCTCTTGCACTATACATGTAAAATAATCCAAAGGATGGTGAGTGATTCTAAAAACACACACTTAGGGTTCTATCGTGCAAATGGAGCCCAGAGTCTGAAGCGGTTTAACTGGTTGACTGGAGCACTGTATGGTTGACTGGAGCACTATATGGTTGACTGGAGCACTGTATGGTTGACTGGAGCACTATATGGTTGAGTTGTCATGCTCCATCTTACTGGTATTTGGCGAGACATTAAAAACAGTAATGTTGACTTCCTTCTTTGACAGGATAATGGCAACAAAATTTACGCTTCTAGTGAACAAAGCTGACATTCACTTGGTTCCCCTGTACCTGGTAGCGGGTCCATGCAGGCACATGAGTCGAGCATGCCATGCTAACTCTCAATGCGTACAATTCTGAGGCTCTGGTGATGTTTCATGCCATGTCAAATACACACTGGTATCTCCATTTGGACACGCTTTCAGTCAACACATTCTGGAATACAATCACAAAAAATACTGTCTCCACCATCAATCATCTCATTGGTGAGCGCAACAAGGGTGCAAGTCTGAGCTTGGTTAGATTCAGCCAGTGAAGCGGGTCCATCATGACTTCTGTATAAAACCTGTGTGCATTCCACTGGCGCTTGTTGTTACTGATGGGACTCTCACTGAGTTGGACACTGAACACTTTGCTTGCTATCTGGACATCCATTTTGTGTTGCAGTAATTGAGCCATCTGAACATGATGAAGCAACGATTGTTGATGCTGCTCTTCTCTGTGCTGCTGATATCTTTGGGCCTGGAACCTGCTCATGTCCAAGGTATTACTCTCAAAGGGGTCTTTTGTCATAAACTGCTATCTATCTATCTATCTATCTATCTATCTATCTATCTATCTATACTGTAGGAGAATGAGGTAGATCCAGTCATTTGCTGGTTTAGAGAGCTTTTGGAGGCGTCTTGTTTAAATAATGAAACAATACAAAAGCAAAGCCAATTAAAGATTTAACGAGGCAGGCAGGCTTCTGCCTTTCTTACAGCCTGTTCAATTTGGCCTTCCTGATATTGAATCTACTGTAGTAGAAAAGAGTTCATTCTTGCTACTGTAGCTTTAAACACATGATCATTACGTGTGTTTGTGAAATAGGCAGATTAAATAGACTCTAACCTGATCACAAGTTAGTCTCCCACCCACTTAGATTAGCCATTACATGGAGGGTTGGGGTCATTATGGAGGCTAGGGTTGGGGTCATTATGGAGGGGTAGGGTTGGGGTCATTATGGAGGCTAGGGTTGGGGTCATTATGGAGGGGTAGGGTTGGGGTCATTATGGAGGGCTAGGGTTGGGGTCATTATGGGTATAAAAGTGGTTATAAGAGCACTAATAGAGATATAATATCAAAGTTTTAAACACAAAAGAAGTCAAGTCAAGTCAAGTCAGTTTATTTGTATGGCACTTTGTAAAATAAATATTTGAAAAAAAAAAAAATTATATATATGTCAGCTATGTATAGCTTAACATTGTCAACACATGGCTCAAAGTTGAGGTCCCATGAGAGGTGTTTGAGAAAAGGTGTAATTAAATAATAATATCATGGTTTATTTAATATGGTAAAATAATATGAGTGTACCAATGTGAGACAGGAGCGTTCCCGTCTACCTCTCCCTCCATATGATTGTGTGAAGGGGTGGCTCGCCTTGCCCTTATGCCCTTGTGCCCTTGCCTCCGTCTCCCCTATTTGTCGTTGTTTTGTCAAAAGGCTTATCCAGCTCTGAGATCAATGTGGAAGGTGAAGCTGTAGGACGGTCTCAAGGTTAGTTGTCTGCTGGCTGTTATTCACACTTAATATTACTGGAAGTAGCACTGATGTCATTTGTTTTACTGTAAATTCACCACAGCATTCAGACAGGAGAGTCCTGAGGTGCCAGCCCAAGTCACTGGTGAAGGTACAAATTCACATGGCCACCCGTGCAACTGCAGTGAGTATTACCCACTGAAATCAAACAATAATGTTTATCATGCATAATAATCATGTCATACATACATTTATCATACATATTAATGTTCATCATAAATATTTATTCTGTCCTGCACTGAAAAAAATGGGCCCATTTTACTGCAACCTTTTTTCCAGTAAGTGGCAAGGTAAGCACAGGTGTTAGTAACGTCAGCCAATCAGATTGTCACTGGAGGCCATCAAGATCAAGATGTGGTCAACATGCCGCTTTTTGGAAAAAAATGCTGCCTGGAAATGGGCCCTTAATGTTTGTTTTGGCAATACAAGGATGGATAGATTTAGAAGCAAGCTGCACGTAAACTTGAGAGAAAATGGTATGCCACCAAACTTGAAGTGTTCCATCTTGCATGGAAAGACAGCCTAAAAGACTATAAGAAAGCACTTAATAATGCAAAAACAGAATACTACTCCTCACTTATAAATTATAATAAAAACAATCCTAAATTCCTCTTTAACACAATATCACGCTTAAAGGAATAGTTCGGTTTTTAACACATTAAGCCCCTTTTGCAGGTTGTCTAAAATGCAATAAAGTGGTTGACATCGAAATTTTGTCGATTGCTTCTGTCTCAGCTATTTGGGAAATGTAGAATCGCCTCTGCCTGCCTTCAAAATGGCTAGCAATGGGCATGTGTTGTTTCCATCCTTAAAACACTGGTTTTAAAAAAGTGATACTCACCAAGTGGTTAGTGGTGCTCAATGATGTTCCAAAACATGTATCGTAGCGAAATAAAGCTTCCGTCATGTTTTATTTGGCACTTTGTTTATATGAAGGAGCAAATAGATCCCTATGGGACTTACAAAATGGCAAATAAAACATGACAGAAATTGTATTTTGCTACGACACTTGGGTTGGAACATCAGCAAGCGCCACTAATCACTCCATGAGTAGCACTTTTTAAAAAAAACAGTGTTTTAAGGATAGAAACAACACATGCCCATTGCTAGCCATTTTAAAGGCAGGCAGAGGCGATTCTATATTTCCCAAATAGCCGAGGCAGGAGCAATCATCAAGATTTTGGTGTCAACCACTTTATTTCATTTTAAACAACATGTGAAAGGGGCTCAATGTGTTAAAAACCGAACTATCCCTTTAACTAAAAGTAGGAATGAAGTGACACACTCAATTCCAATAACATTAGACAGTAATGATTTCATGATTTTTTTTAATGATAAAATTGAATGTATTAGAGGTAAAATAAATAACACCATTCAAACCTCAAATTCAGCTGGTTCCCCTATAATGGAAACAGCAACCCCTAGCCGACCTATAGCATACCTGGACTCGTTTACACCTGCCAGTATATCTGAAATTATCAAGCTGATCTCATCAAGTAAGGCCTCTACTTGTCTACTGGATCCAATTCCTACTGATCTCCTTAAGGCTACTCTCCCTAGCCTAGCTGAGCCGATACTTAATATTATAAATCACTCTCTTGCAGCAGGACATGTTCCCAAACTTTTCAAGACATCTGTCATTAAGCCTTTAATCAAAAAGCCCAACCTTGACCCTGATGTCCTGGCTAACTACCGACCTATATCCAACCTCCCATTTATATCAAAGATTCTTGAAAAAATAGTGTCTAAGCAAATTCGTACTTTCTTGGACGCAAATAACATTCAGGAAACCTATCAATCTGGCTTTAGAGCATACCATAGCACAGAATCAGCCCTAGTAAAGGTCTACAATGATCTCCTTATCTCATCTGATAATGGATGCATTTCATTATTAATCCTACTGGATCTAAGTGCTGCTTTCGACACTATTGATCACAGCATCCTACTACATAGACTTGAGCATATGATTGGCATCAAAGATTCTGCATTAGCCTGGCTCAGGTCATACCTTACTGGACGTTACCAGTTTGTACATGCACATAATGAAGCATCATGCCACACTGAAGTCAAGTATGGTGTGCCCCAAGGATCAGTACTGGGACCTCTGCTATTCTCCCTTTACATGCTACCTTTGGGATCTGTTATTAGAAAACATGGCATTACCTTCCACTCTTACGCAGATGATACCCAACTATACCTTTCAATGAAGCCTAATGATTGTACGCCAGTAACAAAACTTGTTGCCTGCCTCAGTGACATCAAAAACTGGATGACTAATAATTTCCTTTGCTTAAACTCTGATAAGACTGAAGTCATGTTGATTGGCCCTAAAAACCTGACCAATACTTTACCCCATCATCAGAGCTTACTTAGTGACCTTTCACTCACACCTAACACAAAGGTCAAGAACCTTGGGGTGTATATTGATCAAGACCTCTCTTTAAATAGTCATGTAAAGCATATCTCCAAAACCTCATTCTTTCATTTACGCAACATTGCTAAGGTCAGAAAATTCCTTTCTTTTGAGGATGCAGAAAAACTAATACATGCATTTGTTACCTCCAGACTTGACTATTGCAATGCACTGTTCTCTGGATGTGGTACTAGCTGCATCAAAAACCTTCAACTAATACAAAATGCTGCAGCACGAGCACTCACAAGGACAAAAAAATATGAACATATCACACCTGTCCTTGCTTCCTTACATTGGCTTCCTGTTAAAAGCCGAATTGATTTTAAAATACTTCTCCTAACATATAAAGCCCTTAATGGCCTTGCTCCAGCATATATTAAAGACTTACTTGTTCCCTACCACCCTTCTAGACCCCTAAGGTCACAGAATGCTGGTCTCCTAGTAATTCCTAGAATATCAAAATCAACAATGGGCGGAAGAGCTTTCTGCCATCGTGCGCCTGTCCTGTGGAACAAACTCCCTTCTAACATTCGTCAAGCGGACACTCTCAACACCTTTAAGTCTAGACTCAAAACCTTTCTATTTACTGACCCCTTTAGTTAGGGATGGTGTACGGTAAGCCACATCTCCTCAGGGTTTTATTGGAAAGGACTGCCTCTGCTGTAAGCTCCTGTCCAGGGCTTGGTGGCCACTGACCATTTCCTTTGGTGGTGTTGGCTTGTTATACATCATACCTTAGTTATGCTGCTATAGTTTAATGCCGCCACAATCCACCCATCTGTTAAGCCGTACAATTTTCACTCTGTCTTTCTCCTCCTCTCTTTTCCTCTCCACTTACTTCTCTCTCTTCACTTAGCCAACATCTGTATATGGTTTCACATGCAATATAACTCACATTCTCTGAAATCTAATGGAGACTGTTCTAACTCATCTCCTCTCTGATTTTCCATGCCTTTACCACCCTGCCGTGAGTCATCACTGCCTTCCACTGCCTGCGCCTGCACCTCCTGGAACCTTCTTCCAACGTGATTCGGCGGCACTCCTGAATGGTCCTCAACCCACTCCACTGTCCATGCCACTGCCTCCCTGCTGAGGGTCACCCCTGCCCTCCACTGCCTGATCCTGCATCTCTGGCTTCCTGGGCGGTCTGCCTTCAGCTCACAGATGACCCTGACATGATTGTTACAGCCTCTAGCTGGCCCCTGGCTTGACTGCGCCTAATGACATGGGACTATATCCTGGGATTCTAATGGGACTCCTATATTACTGTACTTTATTTACCAAAATTTTCTTGTAATATGTATCTAATGGAATAATAGTGGACTACTCACCATCTAAGAGACTGAAAACCTGCCCTAGGCAGTTGGGTTAGCCCCTTGAGCCGTCGGAACTGCCCAAGGTTTCTTCCTCTACCATAACAAGTAAAAACAAAAAACGCTGCGAGGGAGTTTTTCCTTGCCCCTGTTGCTCATTGGGCCTCTTGTGTTAAGCGCTTTGTGACATGCCTTTTGTAAAAATACGCTATATAAATAAAATTGAATTGAATTGAATTGAATTACATTTGTGTTACAGTATGGTACAGTACAGTACTCAAACCTGCGACTGTTAACACATCCGTTTTCCTTGCACAAAATGTAAAGACGTCCACATTTTTATGTTATTGTTGTTTGAAGCTGTAGCACAGTTTAGTTTAGAACTTGTCATACTGAAAAAGCCCTCTATATTTTCATTATACATTTTTATAGAAACTTTATTTTTTGTTTAGTAAACAAATAAATAAAGTGTAGTTTATTTGTAAAGTGACCAGCCTGGTTAAAATAGCAAAAAACAAAACAAAACAAAAAACACATTTACCCTCTTTAGTGTACAGTATACAGTTGCAGACATTAATAAAAACAATTTTGTGACATTTGTTATATTTTGCAGTCGTTTTTTTTTTCTAAAAAGATATCGATATATATAGTATATCGAGATATGATAAAAATATATCGAGATATACATTTTAGTCCATATCGCCCAGCCCTACTAGTCATATTTCTACACCTCGACACAATTCAAATAGCTTGTTGATTTCAAATGTAAAATTTAGGGTGACATATCAAAACCTACAAAAACATTGCAAACATTACAAACTAAAAAATACCTTTCAGCTGGCAGAGATGAAAGAGGGCAGTGAAGGCCACAATATGTTTCATCTTCATGGAAACGTTCAGCAAAAGTGTCCTGTGTTGTTGATTTTTCTGAAACAATTTGGATGCCTGCTTTTTGCAGAATGTCAGACTAACTAAAGGCACCTGTCATGGAGACATGGAACCTCTCCCTCTCTGAGCAAACATAGTATCACTACATTACTTTAATGGGGGCAGAGAACCACTCCCTCTCGAAGCAAACATAGTGGCACTACATTACTTTAATGGGGGCAGAGAACCACTCCCTCTCCTCCCATTTCCACCCATGAGCACACCTGACATGCAGCTTCCACACACTCATCCTCTCCACCCAGCCTCTCTCACTGTTGTTCTTGCCCTGCTGCAAAACATTACAAACGAGTTACACTAAAGCTCAATCAGGTGCTGACTTTTGGAGGCTGTCCAAGTGCCTTTGTTTGCGTGCATGTCAACCTCACATTTGTGTATGGGATAATAGCTCTTTCATTTGAATGCTGGAGGCTGGTCAGCTAAAGATGACTAAGCACAACTCTGTCCTGAAGCCTGTCCTTCAGTATTTTTCAGGTGTCATGTTTATCTCAGGGTCCTGGGCTTAGTTGAGGTGTGACTGAAGGCTGGGCAAACACTTGTAACTGGAGATCCCAGAAGAAGTTAATGAATATGTGGATTTCACTTCAAACCCAAGAAATATTTAGCACACACTTACATGCGACATGCACACAAATCGAAACACAGACACATACAAAGCACACACTCTTTTTAGTTTAATTCTACAAGCAGACACGGAGGAGAATACTGTTTATATGACTAAGATGGATTTTAACGGATATTGTAAACATTAGACAGGTTTAACTTTTCTTCAAATATTAATATTAAATATTGTGGAAAACGTTTAAAGATAAAAACAAAGAATGATAAAAAAACAATGAGGTTAAACACTGTCTTTCAAAAAGCCGAATGGCATAAGACAGGAGTGGCCAATAAGTGTCTCTAAAAACATAGATGGGAAAATGTCTGTCATTGTTGATGGTTTCAACATATGGATGCTGGTAGTGTCTGTGTTCACAACTCTGTCAGGAAATGTTCTGCTATACTGTAGCCTGGGTTATTCTGTACTGTCCAGAGACACAGCCAGTCACCGCTGGAGTGACATAGCAAATCTAGATATTAAAAGGACAACGTCGTTGTCATCAGATTTTTGAACTTTTGCTATTATTAAATGATGTGTTGGTTTGTATTAAAGGATGTGTATTAAATGAGTGAGTTGGTTTTGCTACTTCCATACAAAAACATTAATAATAATAATAATAATAATAATAATAATAATAATGATAATGACAATGCCAGAAGTTTGCAAGATTGGGGAAGGGGACTTTTACTGAACAGTTATTAGCGGGATCATAAAGTCTTGTGCGTGTGTGGTTTAGGTGCTTCTGGTTTAGGGGGATACTGCATGCTATCCAGTGTGTATATTGTTTAATAATATTTTAATTAGAATTTATTTGTCTATTATACTGTTGTAAACTGAGTTGGTGAGCTTTTGGTAGGTAAGTAAATATAATTTGTATAGCACATTTAAAACTTTACAGTGAAAGCAAAATAAAAATATGGTAGGATAAAAAATTAAAGGAGGAAAATTAATATAATAATGTATAATATACACCAGAAATGACAGGTGAGCAAACCAAATACAACATACAACACATATACACATAGGGCATATACCAACACATATATAAACACACATAGGACGGAATTTTCTGGGGTCCTTAGTCAAAAATGCACGTAGCTGCGCGCTTTTCAGCCTGCGCATATTCTGCCATAGGCTCAAATCAGTCACTTGCGTGCCGCGGGGCGGAATCCGCGACGCACTACTCATTCGCTACGCTTCCCTCCCCGCAGACGCTTTGGTAGTGGAAAGGACTGGAAACCACTGACGCCGGTGACCCACTAGCACGCGATTCGGATTCGAGAGCTGGTGTTGCGGCGCGTCAAAAAAGCTCAGCAATTCCCAACTTTATGCAAATGAATCCGTCCAACGCGAGCAAATCGCGAGGCAACTGTCCAATAGCAGAGCGATACGCAGGGGAGGTCATCATGGACGAAAAGTTGATAGACGGTCTCCTCTATTTTATGTCTATATAATGTGTCATCTGACTTATATGGGGACAACTTAATGCGCAATGAAGAGTGGAGGAAAATAGCGGAGATTGTTGACAGGATGGAGGGTGTCATGAAGATGACAAGTAGGCTAGTTATCATTTTGTTCAGATAGTAAATGTGCTGATTTTACCCAAATTTAAAATGTATTCAAAATGTAACAAAAAATGTAGTCATTACAGACTCTTAAAATCGAAGAGGGAACATTTCTGTTGGTTGTTTAGCCTAGTAGCCGTACTTGAGCTCTGTTTCTACAACTGAACCACTAGCTTTCTAGCTCAGTGGTTTCCACCCATCAAACTACCAAAGCGTCTGCGGGGAGGGGAGCGTTGAGAATGAGTAGTGCGTCGCGGAGAGGGTAGCATTGCGAATGAGTAGTGCGTCGCGGATTCCGCATCGTGTGCTAGTGGATCACCGGCTCCCCAGTTTTCATCTTCTCTCAAACCGCTTCCATCTCTAACTGTATTCTCATGCTGCATATAAAGTTTTTATTTATTTTATTTATTTGTTTTTAATAGAACACTTTGTCTGCTATATAAATTACGAAAGTTTAATCGCCATCTTTATTTCAAACGACCCAACCGACCGTGACCCGAATGTCATTAAACAATATTTTATGCTGACCCGTAACCAGGGGTTAAATTGGGATTTGCTATGTGGGGGGGCTCTGGTCTGGGGTCGGAGCGAACAATATATATTTTTTGACTGCACAGAATACACACACACTTTACTACACTATGTTTTTGTGCATTGTTAACGCACTCAGATAGCCTACTATACTGGGAATTTTTAAGTACAAATTGGAGTCAGAATTTGTACTGGCATATGCATGACATGAAATATAATAAACGTCACAGACCTGTCATACCTTTACCACACAAGGTAGTACCAAATCAAATTGCTATTGGGATATTGTGGCTGTCAGAACATTTTAAATCTTGTCACAAATACCTGTAGCCTAACAAAAGGATGACAAACACATGCAGAGGGGAAATGCTCAATGTGTTAGTGTAGGCCTAGCCTAAATATTGATCTTTAATGCATAAATGTGTTAGTGAAAGAAAAAACGAATAACATTTAACCGTCTGGAATTGGCATAATGCTGTAGTTGTTTGCCGTTAGCTTTAAAAACGAAAACATATCAGCTCCTTGCTTGCAAACATACTGTGTGTTTATTTCTCCTGTGTCGGGATTGTAGAATTTCACTCTGTGCATGGGGCGGGGAAGGCGGCAGCTCTCACAAACACTGCAGCGTGATTTGAGGGGATGTCTTTGAGGGGATTTAAGTGGGCCGGGGTGGGGCGGTCTTCTCCCAGATAGCACACGGGCGTCGAATCGACGTTGATTGTTGGTCGGAATGGTCAGTTTCCGTCAGACGACCGAAATTCAACATCGAATCAACGCGTTGGACGGTCGTAGCCTCGACGGTCTGAGAACGTTGAAAACACAGCGTTGAATCAAAGTCGGTTTGTGGCTTATTTTCAACGTCGTTCAGAGGACGTTGAAATGATGTTTAAACGTGGTTGTAAACTCGACGCAATTTTATACAGGCTGCCCTGCAGTTTTAATCAAGGATATGGTCATTGAATACTCCTGCAACTACTATTTCTGAAAGGCATGCATGATCTTATGACTCACATCCTAACGTTATGGCTATACATTTTAAATGCAACACAAATGAATAGTCAAGAGTTTGGTTTGACATTGCTGTTTTAATTACCAACAATAAAATATAGTGTTGGCTATTTTAAAAAACACTTGCATGTTAAACATAGAAATGGAAATGTCTGTAGTAATAGAGCCAACAAGCGCATTTGAAATACAAAAAAAACTGACACCTGAGAGGGTGGAACCAAACTGGGTTGTTTAAACCATCCACTGTATAGTCTGTTTCTTTAACTTACTGTGTCATTTCACTGAGGGGACAGATGAGATTTTTTACAGGCATGCAATCAAATCCCCCAACTTTGCACACAAAGCAAAAAATAGTCCCAACACTGCCGGACATCAAGACAGGCCAGCTCTACAAAAGTACAGTAACAGCTTCAGGTGTCCTCCTGCCAGGTTGACCTTGTGTCTATCCTTGGGCGGTGTGGTGTGCAATGTGCATCACAAATCTAACGGGAATAATACTAAATAATTTTAAGGTGCCATAGCCTACAGTGTTGTGCATTACATCCAATATTGCAACCTAAGAGTGGCTTCAAATGACAATTACCCAACATTGAGGAGATGGACAAAGATGCATGAAAGAGGTAAGTAGATGTACTCTCTAGAACAGTGGTCCCCAACCCCCGGGCCGCGGACCGGTACCGGTCCGTGGATCAATCAATACCGGGCTGCACAAGAATTAATTATTTATTTCTGTTTTATTTATTATCTGAATCGAGCGGTCTTATTTTGAAATAATATTTCGGTCTTATTCTCTCTGTTACATCTCCTCATTTGAGCGCCAAATTTCCTTATTTCCTCCTCATTTAACCCAGCAAAATGAGTAAACAGGTGTCTTTGGAAAAGTTTCTTTGTGAAAGGGAAAAGGCACAATGAAGAGAGAGAAGAGCAGCCTACGACTTCCAAGAAAAAGAAAGGTTTTAGCAGACAGTACCAAGAGTCCTACTTGAAGTAGGGATTTATCGCGACAGGTGATTCCCACACACCAAGCCCGCTCTGCATAATATGTGGTGACAGGCTCTCAAATGAGGCAATGAAGCCTTCAAAACTGTAAAAATGTAAACGCCACCATAGCAACCAGTAAACATACAGGAGATACATTCACGGGCGACCAGAGAGTTTGATGTTATAATAGCGTTATATTGTTGGAGCCAATAGGGCAGACTAGAGGATCACAGCCTCTGTCTCTGCACCATGTGCTGAACACGCACCACTTTAGTGTATACAACGACCTAGTGGATGTAGCTCTAGCAGCCTGAACAGTCTCTACAACTGCGGCTGACAGGCCGCGCTCTAGGAGACGCGCCCGTTCAGGGGCCAAGCCGTCAGTCTCCACGCCTCTGGCTTGGGGTGCCACAGCGACCCGCGGGCCTGAGATAGGGGATCCCTCCGCACTGGGAGGGTCCAAGGCTGGCCGTCCAGCAGTGAGACCAGATCCGAGAACCAGCTCTGAGATGGCCAATGGGGGGCGATCAGAATCACCCTGTGAGCCCCTGCTCTGATCCTGGCCAACACCTGACGCATCAGAGGAAGTGGGGGAAAATCGTAGAGTAGACGCCGCGGCCACGGATGTGCCAGTGCGTCTGACCCTAGCGGCACATCTCGTTCCAGCGAAAACCACACTGGGTAGTGAGTGTTCTCGCTCGAGGCAAAAAGATTGACTCGTGCCCGCCCGAAGCGGGACCAGAGGCTGTGCACCACGGCTGGGCAGAGGCGCCAGTCGGTTGCACGCGGAACACCCCTGGAAAGGAGGTCCGCACCTGTGTTGCGTACACCGGGCAAGTGCGACGCCCTGATCGACAGGAAGTGGCGGGAGGCCCAGGTGAGCAGCTTGTACGCCAGGCGAAACAGGTCCGGAGAGCGCATGCCGCCCTGGCGATTGAGGTAAGCCACAACTGTGGTGTTGACTGTACGCACTAGAATGTGTTCTCCTCTGAGAAGAGGGAGAAACTCCTTCAGAGCGCAAAAGACAGCTAGGAGTTCCAACACATTGATGTGTAGTCTCCTGGAGGCTGTGCCCCACGTCCCTCTGTCGCGGCGACCGCAGCAGACGGCGCCCCAGCCGCCCTTGGACGCGTCGGTGGTTACCGTCATGCGTTTGGTTACAGCGCCAAGCGCGCTGCCTCTGGTGAAGGACGACAGCCTGCGCCAATGGGCTAGGGCTAGCCACATGCGTCAAGATCCAACGGATGGGGTTCGACCTGGAGGACACACCCAGTTTCGCTAAGGCGAGCTGCAGCGAGCGTAAGTGTAGAAGGCCGAGTGGGACAGCGCCACCCGCGGCGCACAGGAGGCCCGTCAGTCTGAGACACAGCCTGGTCAAAACGCAGGCACCTAGTCTGTGGCGTAGACACGCCCTGACGTCCTGTAGTCTGTTCGGAGTGAGCGTCGTTCTCAATGAGCGTGAGTCAGCCTCACGCCCAAGAACTCGACCTCCTGAGATGGAGAGAGTATGCACTTGTTCAGGTTTACTAAGAAACCCAGATTGTGCAGGTGACGCAAAACAGTGTGAACCTGTGACGTTAGGAGCTGTCTGGAACCCGCCAGCAGCATCCAGTCGTCCAAGTAATTGAGGAGTCTGATACCCTGTGCGCATAGAGGAGCGATCGCCGCCTCCACGCACTTGGTGAAGCACCGAGGTGCTAGAGACAGACCGAAAGGGAGGGCTGTGTCCTCGTAAGCTCCGCCCTCGAAGGCAAAGTGTAGAAAACGCCTGTGCCTTGGGACTATGCCTATGTGGAAATAGGCGTCCTGAAGGACTATGGTGACCAGTAATCCCCCTGGCGGACTGATTCCGCCACCATACGCCCCGTGAGCATTTGAAAGGTGAGAGGCTTGAGCGAAGCATAGAGCGCTCTGAGATCTAGAATACAGTAGGGCGAAAAGCGTCCGACTTTTTGGGCACAAGGAAGTACGTACTGTAACGACCTGTGCACGCGAGCGTCGGATCTACGCGCTGAATAGCGCCCTTTCTCACAGATCGCGAAGCTTCTGTCTGAGAGCAGGGGCCCTGGTTGAAGGCACCACTGACTCCATGACACCTCTGAAGGGGGGGGTGGCCACCTGAATTGTAGTTGATAGCCTTTCGGCGAAAGAGGCTGGGGAGCGCTTCTCGTCCGACGCGCCGCACGCCCACTGCTCAGGGGCGAGTGAGTCAGAGGACGCGGAGGTCGCGATGTCAGTAGTAGCCCTGGCGCCACCTGGGTGCCGCTGGGGCGTGACGTCACGCAAGGCGCAGAGCGCACGGCGTGCGTAAGCTGATAGTGGGCGGACTGTTCTGCTCGCACCTTGGCGATGAAACGACTAACCGAGGCGGCGAGGGTGGCGAGAGAAGCTGAAGAGCGCTCTCTGTTCGCGGCCGTCTCAGATGCGTCACAGGACCGTTGCCCGGAGGCGAATGGCTGGGTAACGCGTGAGTCTGCGAGACGTACAGCGGCGAGAGAGGCTGAAGAGCGCCCTCTGATCACGACCGTCTCCGACGCGCCGCTCGTCCATTGCCCGGGGGCGAATGAGCTGGGCGACGCGTGAGCCTGCGAGAAAACAAGACGTACAGCGGCGAGAGAGGCTGAAGAGCGCCCTCTGATCGCGACCGTCTCCAACGTGGCGCTCGTCCATTGCCTGGGGGCGAATGGGTTGGGCAACGTGTCAGACCGCAAGAAGCGTGTGTGCGGAGTGCTGATGAATAAGGCAAACTCAGCGCCCACTTGGGCGCGAGATCAGAGAGGCGTTATGAGCTGAGGGCTGCAGGACGAAAACCCGTGCCTTTTAAGCACTCAAGGCAGAGCGGACAACGGGCAGGAGCCGCGTGACATAGTCTGCCGCATGCCCGCGATCGCTTCAGGATCGCTGCTGACGTCTGCGTCGCTCCTGGCTCGACGGGCACGTGGCTGAAAGCGCACGTCCACACGTGAGCGTTGCCAAGGCTGTTGTTGACCCGATGCTGGCGCTGGCGCCAGCCTGGGTGTGTCAGCCCTCTTCCTGGACTGCGGCGCGCGGGCGCGCGAAGCGGGGGAAACGTTCTGAGGAGAGAGCTGCAGAACGAAAACCCGTGCCCTTTAAAGCACTCAGAGGCAGAGCGGACAGCGGGCAGGAGCCGCGCGTCATAGCCTGCCTCACACCAGCGCTCGCTTCAGGGTCGCTGCTGACATCTGCGTTGCTCCTGGCTCGACGGGCGCGTTGCCGAGGCTGTGCGCGTCTGCAGCGCAGCAGGCGTGACAGACGAGGGCGCCTACCTCCTGCTACAGCGCCCCCAACGCGGGGGAGGCGCAGAAGGCCAACGGCACTGCTTCCTCCATGCTGATGCAAGCACAGGCCTAGCCTGCTAGCTGCCTGAGTGGCACAGAGCTAGCTCGCTAGCAAGCTGAGCGGCAAGAGTCTTCTGGCCGGGCGGCGGCGAGTCAATGGCGCCTAGCCTCCTAGTCTGCGCCGAGAGGAAGGAGGAGACCTCCTCTTCATCGACGGCTTTGAAGACGGGGCCATCCGCCTCTTCAGAGTGGGAGATTCAGCTGCACTGGCAAGGAGGCCCTGAGGGAGCTAGCTGAAAGGCTAGAGGGTTGAGCCGTGGCTAGCTGGCTAGGGACTAGCAGCTAGGTAGCTGGCTGCCGGCCGTGTTGTCGTCAAGAGGAGGGAAGTAACCCCATCTTCGTCGACGGCTTCGATAGCGGGGTCATCCGCCTCCTCAGCGTGGTGCGGAGAACCTGCCTCACAGGCAAGGAGGCCCCGATAGGACTAGCTGAAAAGCTAGCGAGCTGGGCCGTGGCTGCCAGCGTCAGCGGGGGAAAAAAACGCCCCTGGACCGCTGGTCGATCCCACGAAGAAGGCTGCCCTGTTCAAGATAGCCACGGGAGACAGCCGATCACAGCGGAGCTCGGCTGAGAGAACAAGCAGACAGTATGGCGGTCGGCAGCCGCCCTTAGCCGTTTCCAGTCGAGACATCTAAGCGTTGCCATCCAACGACTCTTGGTACCAGGTAGGGACCGACGTGAGTGACTTTGAGAAGGATGGATTCCGGAAAGTTTTGAAAAAACTGTTGTGGTGGGCTTTCAAAAAGCCGTTGATTTTTAAGAATATTTGTGAAAGCAAACGGAGTGACTCAGAACACATGCAGTAGGCGAGGTGACAAAGGCAAAGAGGACCTGAAGCGTAAGCGCGGTCAATATATAGACTTTCTGACGTCACGCAGGGCTGTCTAAGTAGTTGCCTGCGTGCGTCAGTGCGCTTACTGCCCTTTTTTCAAAGGGTTGGTTAAAGTTGACTTCAGAAAAAGTAGGAGATGATAGGCATCATCCATTCGTACGTTTCGGCTTCGAAACGAAAGAGAACATCTCATTGTGTGACATTAATCCAAGTAAACTATGTAATTATGTGTTTTATGTGTTTGTTTCTTGAGATCTCAACATTAACACTGCAGAAGTGGCAACTAGACAAATGCTTTAGAGTGGCCTTACACACAGCCTGGCTTGCCAATTCAGTTGGACACACAGTCCTGGAAGATGTGGTATTTGGTAAGTTTGTCAGAAGTCACACCACACCAGCACCAGAGACTGTGGATATGTTATATGTTGTGTTCTGATCCCAATATGCACCAGTAGGTAGCACAAATCCTTAATGGTATGTATGATGCATTACTAAATGGTACATATGATGTGTGAAGAATGAGTGTGAAGTTGTAGATACAGTAAATGGAGAATGGAATACACGTGCCTCGCTTCTTTCTTACTTGCTAGTTTATGAGTACAGTAAAATTATATTAAATTGCATACACTTTCAAGCATAACAGTAACCAATGTTTTTTCAGGGTTCTCACACCTTGGTTAACATCAAATTCAAGGACCTTTCAAGGACTTTCCAGGACCAATTGTCTCAAATTCAAGGACCACACGGAGCGGCATTACCTACTGCTTACCTACAGTGGGTTGCCAACTTCAGTCAGTTGGCTGGAATGAGTAGGCTTTTCCAACATTTGTGATGATTTATTTGAACTATTATTATCATTATTTTTGTCTACCTGGCTCTCTTTGGTAGTTTTAAGTTTGCTTTGTCAATTAATTAGTTCTTTATCATTTCACAGAAATATTTGCATGGTGGGGTTCTGTGATCTGCCCTCCCCCAGAAAATTTTAAAATGTCCTAAAATGTCCTTTCCTGCATTCAAGTGAATTTAAATAAGTTACAGCTTACTTAACAGAGGTA
>JAGFZM010006478.1:0-22617 GCA_017657215.1 Limnothrissa miodon | reverse complement strand
ACGGCTTCAGAGCACCCAAATAGTCAAAGATTTGTTTTGCGCCTTTGCCCATTGATCAGCCCAGGTTACTGAATACAAGCTATATTATTTTGCTCTTTAGGTTGTGCTTCGCTATATGGAACTGGGGGCCTACCCTCAAAAATATTTTAAAAAGTAGATGCCTTCTGCATTCTGATGCATTTGAGGGAGTTGACTTTTATCTGAAGACTTCAGTATTGAGCATGCATTCAGGCCCTCAGTATTGAGCTTTTTTTTCTTTTTTAAATCACCTTGTGCCCTACTCTGTACCTAGGGTTAGGCATAAAGTACCTAACCTTGTGCCCTACTCTTTACCTAGGGTTAGGCATAAAGTACCTAACCTTGTGCCCTACTCTTTACCTAGGGTTAGGCATAAAGTACCTTACCTTGTGCCCTACTCTGTACCTAGGGTTAGGCATAAAGGGCATAAAGGTGAAACGTTTCTTTCATATATCATATCAGTGCAGAGCTTTTCAATTATCAACCAGGGAACCATTTTTCAGTTATGCACCAATTGAAACAACACTTGTCATTCGGGATAAGAAGCCATATAACCTGCAGTCAACAGTCTACAGCTGTAGACTGTGAGATATTATTAGATCTTCTCATTAAGCCTCTCATAGGCAACTCATAGGCTCTTGTAAACAGATTTCCTGTAGCCTACATGTGAACAGGAAATACAAGAATGAAGTACTAAATAAACCAATGAACTCCAATGAATGCCAATAAAATCTGTGCAACAAACTTGAATGAAATTAAAAATCAGTGTAGCACCTGCAGAATTTATGTAATTTTAAAAGAACTGGAGAACTGACACATTTAAAATTGATGCGAGACTGCCAGACCACCAAAAATATTCAAAAACTTTCAAGGACTGTGTCTTTTTATGCCTATTTTCAAAAACTTTCCAGGGCCTTGAACTTATTTTTTCAAAATCACAAACTTTCAAGGATTTCAAGGACCCGTGGGAACCCTGGAAAGCAAACACAGCTGAGTAAAACTCAATAGCCTATCCCGTAGAGAATCATACACTGGATCCATACAATCAGACAAAAAAGAAAATAACTCGTATAACATTCAAGCATCGTGGATCTTTTAGTCTACAGCAGGCTAGTTGTAGTCTAACCGTGGTCTAAAGTGTCATCTCAATGCGCCCCCCTGTGCATTTACTCGGAGCTGCATGATTTTAAATCGGCGCGCGCCAGGGGGAACAGGGGGAACGGAATTATCTGAAACTTTATGACACAATGTTTCACCCCTATCTGTGTGTTTATATGCCAAGATAAATGACCCAGGAGGGGGTGTTTGTAATAGGCACATTGTAGCCAGTGTTTCCCCTAGGATCTCATTGAAGGCGGCGGATGAGAGAAAAAAACCGCTAATCGGTGTTGTAACGTAACATGCCGCCGCAGTCAAATGTACATAGGGGAAACCCTGGTAGCCTCTTTGATCTGACCCAGGAGGGGGTGTTTGTAATGGGCACATTGTAGCCTCTTTGATCTGATATTCAAGCCTTCTGAGTATCCATGAAAACCATAGAGCCATTATCAACCTGACCCTTGACTTCATAAACAAACAGGTGTTCTGATGCACACAGAGAAAAATGTAAGCCTAGGGGAAGGGTTCCTAGGGGGAAGGTCCATGTTTAAACGCAAGCGGTTTATGCGCAAGGCTTTACAGTACATTTTTAGCTGCTGCTCATGCTAACAGTACTGGGGCAGAAAGGGTTGAGGCGGGGAGTGTAATATTGTGCTTTAATTTGTCAAGTGATAATACTGTAGGTGTGAAATGTACAGTTGATGTGCTATTTCATTCTCTACCAGGAAACATATGAGCTGCAGTACGTGTAGGGCCTATTTGTGGACCCATGCAAAAACTACCCACTTATTTTTTAATTACATTTGTGATGAAAGATGTGCTGTACAGTGCAGTGGGACTAGGCAGAACTCTTTACATTCAAGAAAAAGTTGTCTCAGATACCGTGATCATTTCAGGACAGAAAAATCGTCATCTTCAGACAAAAATACATCAGGTACAGGTGAATCGGCAAAAAAGACACAGAAAAAACCTCTTCAGACTTCTTCAGACAAACTGCATTAGGTTTTGAAAAAAACTGGCTCCAATCAAAAGCTGGCAATCTCAATTCATTTTTCTTTGTATAGTGCGTTATACAAACGTCTAGCACTCTACAAAAAGAACACCAATGAGCAATCTCAGAAATTAGTCAGAGAGACACATTCTGTGTCATGTTATCACTGCATACTGTAAACACACTTTGTGACCTCAAGTTCAGAACAACCTATTTAGAGGGAACACCGAGCGGAAGACTATTAGCTTTTTCGAATAAGGACAAGCTTTGCCAGAACACAGGTCTGTGCAACAGACTGAATCTCATTTCAACATGACCAGGGATGGGCTTAGCCTGGGCCAGAAAATGGTCTGATTCATGACTGAAAATTACTGACATGGGAAAATTACTTAAATGTGAGTTACAGGGGCTACATGTGTTTTTCCTTTTTCTGTTGAAGTTGAAATTACTTTTATTTTGATACGATACGTAATGGCGGCCATATTAAATATTCTGCTGCTGCTTTCACGTCACGTTCTTTCGGATTTGTTTCGCATTTTCCACGTGAACAGACGTTCAACATAAAAGCGCCGATTGTCTAAGGTAACATATCAAGTAACTGTAGTGATGTATGACGCTTAACTATCGATTCAGAAACAAATACAAATGAGGACCAGGGGCAATTGCGTTTAGTAGGTTAGGTTTACTAGGTAACACTTTTAAATGCTGCAACGCATTGCGTGGGCTACCTAACTCCACAACGTAAGCTGTTCTTTCGTTTATTTATGGTTTTCATTATAGAAACATCTCCATCAAGGGTCCGAGGTAAGGATGACTGGTTAGTTGGTAGACTGTATGGCACGAACAGACTGTTTATGGAACCGACCGGGGGCCTGTGCTACGAAGAGGGGTTAACCAACCCAGAAGTAACCACCTTGTTAAACAGTTTTTTGACAAACCCTGGTTATCCTGACAGGTGTTAATCGGAAGCCTGCTAACGTTCACATAAAAGGGGCGGATTTTAACGCAAGTAACCCTTTTCAACGATGGCGCGATCACCTATTTCACGGATGGGGAATGCACACATATCATGACAACCTAGGAAGAGTTTAAATGTTGGCTACTCTTCGGGGGAAATTAACGTAAAAGCTGCCAACAAGGCAAGACAGACTTGTTGGCAACGTAACGTTATTGCCGATCGGGTAAATGTGTAACGTTAGCAAGTGAAGCATTAGTTCCACATGTTTCTTAAATCTGTGTTGGGCTACGGGGGATTATTAGTTTGCAGAATGCCTCAAATGTTTGGAAATAATTAAATTGCCATCTTGGATTTCTTAAAATAGCCTGCAAATGCAACACAATTCAGAAGTGCCATATCAAAGAGTCGTGGACTGAGCCTGGTAACCTTGCATCCATGCCACCATGTACTGGTGATCACATGTCATCTAAGAATTTAAAGCTATTTGGTCATTTTGTTAACTTGTAAACTTTTGCATGAAGGTTGAAGCAAATGTTTCACCTGTAAATTAAGAGGGCCACTCCATGTGGTTGGACAAAAAGACATTTAAAACATGTTAATGTATTAGAGAAAGAGGGTGAAAGTAGGCCTGTTTATATTTATCTTTTTCAGAATAATCTCCCAAACAAAAAGCAAATTAATACTTTATGTGGGTTACAGGACATAATAGCCTATATCAAAATACACCTAATACCAACACCTGCACATTGATGCTTAAAAATATTTGCGATTGACATACTGTAATCGCCCTCATGCTCTGGGGTTCACTTGCACAATTGCCTTTATAGAAGTGTATGACGCATACGATTGCATAAAACCCTTCTTTGCAGAGTGGTTAAATGGCCAGGGAAAACGATAAATGCATCCGACAGTTTAGAAAAAGAACCACCTTGCAAATGACACGACATACATTATTCTTGCTTCGATGTTCAGCATCAGCGATGGAATACAGGGATTCTCCACTGGCAAAATATCTAAGCACAAGGCACATTATCTGCTCAATAGTAAGAGCATTACTAAGGCGGGTGTTGTTAGACATCTGCCTTGATTAACTAACAAAGATATTCCCTCTGTCTCTACGTAAAAACTCTCACCCTGCAATGAGAGCACCTCACAATACGGGCGGCAAAAACAAACGGATCATCCTACTGTTGCCATCGGCGGAGGGGCAGTAGTTACAGGCTGTGGTTAAGCAAAAACCTCGGGTTAACCAAGAACATAAACTGCTCGGACCAGGTTTGGTGTGCAGCGTATATTGCCATGGCAGCATACCTCGGTTTAAATCTATCCACCTTTTGTAGTATGGGTTAATCGGGAAGTTATGGCACATGTGATCAAGTTACTCTCGAAGTTACCCTGATAAGCCAGTAACCCCGCTTCGTAGTACAGGCCCCGGAGGGGTATTCCATCAAAGTCGCTAATGATGGCGGCGCTGCCTCGTTTGTGGCATCCACGCTTCGTCAGAGTTAACTCCAACCAGGCTTATCTAACCTTATCTTAGGCGCATGCACCTTGTACATAGAAATCCCAGAACAAGCGAAAGTCAAAAACGCGATCATGTCGAAGATGGACAGTAGAAGTAAGAGCTATGAACAAAAGCTCCCTGTGGAGCTATAGGAAGACTAACCCTAACCCTAACCCTATGAACAAAAGCTCCTTGTGGAGCTATAGGAAGACTACAAAAGTAGTATTACAAGTAAAGGAAATACTTTTGGATAACCAAGGCAAAAAAATGTAGAGTGGCAAACTGGCAAGATTTAATGCAAAGCACGATAAATACCCTAACCCTAGGCGTGGTACATTGCGAGTGGCAGAGAGGGAAAGTTACAATACACGGCTCGAGAGACCCGTGTCCGAGGCCTTGTGTCTGCCTCAGATGCAAGTAGCACAATAGGCGACACACAATAGCCTACATACCTTTTTAAAGGAAAGGTGCACTGCTTTCTGCTTGATAGAGTTGCCACATAAGGTTATTTTCTGAGCCAAGTAATGTGCAAGAAGAGATGTAAAAAAAGGTGTCAACCAGAGATGGGTGACTCGAGTCTTGTGACTTGACTTGGACTTGCTACTCATGACTTGAGACTTGACTTAGACTTGCATGCAATGACTCGACAAGTCATTGCTGTCTTGGTTATTGGTGAATAATAATAATAATAAAAATATTTTCGATTGGATATTTCCTGTTGCATGTGGACGAACCTGGCAACCAGATGCGCCCGCCATCTACTGTAGAGTTGTCGGGGTTTGGAGGGTGCTACCAGTTCTACTGCTACTGTAGCCAGTGTTCCCAAAATCATGAAATTTGGATTTAAAGACTATTTAACTCAACAAAAGAAACGAGATGCCGTGTGCAGGTGTGCAGCGCAAAAATATCTGACACATCCAGCACCACGTCAAATTTCATCCTCCATTTCCGACTACACAAAGAAAACTGAGTGTCTCTAGCTAATTTCACATTATTTTTAATTTAAAGTTAGCTGGCAGCGAACATCCCATCTCCATTAGTCAAACGTGACAAGAGCTTACTGATTGTATCACAGTAAGTTTTAATGACATTGACTTAGTTTCACAATCCCGCCTATCAATGACTGAAATATGGTAGCCTATCTGAAATGGCCAGATTGATTCACTTGGCAGATCAGATCTAGCTAGCGCCAGTTGCTAGTCCAAAGTCTACCACATCAATGTAGCTGTTAGTTTGTTAGCACTAGCTGCCTTTTTTTTGTTAAATCATATATATAAAGTAAAACAGCCAAACAACATGCACAAACTCTATTACTGTAAATGTATGTATAAGTATGAACATGAAATGTCTCTGTACAGAATTGTAGATGGCTTTGTTGAGATGACTTGATGCAGCTTCATGGTGCCCTTTACAGCTGGCACAACTTCTGGCACTTTTTCATCAAACTTTTCAACATCCACCTCAGAAATCCAATAGAAGTTAACAGTAGACTTCTGTTTAATCAGGAAGTCATAAACATCCTCCATAGACTTGCGCTACTACTACTACTACTAGGTTACAGCACTTATGACCTGCTGCTTGCAGCTTATGTGCAAACGTAGCGCGATATAAAATAAAACGTTAATGTTAAAAGGTGAACGATAAAATTGTTATCTGCATTCAATCTGTATAGCCTACATTTGGGGTTAGACGTAGTTGGATTTGTTTTCTAGCAGTAACGTTACCTTCAAGCTAAATTTCCTCTTCACTTAAACAAGACTCACTGACCTAACGTTATCCTTTTGCGTCCTGAGGTTCCTTGATGAAGTTCAAAGTTGTTGAGGCAGCATCATTTATCTTTGGGCCAGAGTTCTTGCAAGTGGCTGTTTTAAAGTCTGAGTGAAGTTCTCAAATCAAATGTCATTATGCTACAAATTGATCAGCTCCGGTTAAATCTGCCGCCGCAATGCATTCAGTGTCAGTGTTTAGTGAAGTCTGTGGCGGCACGCATGCGTTACGTTGAGGATTGGGAACATGCAATTT
The DNA here is from genome assembly GCA_017657215.1 of Limnothrissa miodon. Taxonomy (NCBI): domain Eukaryota; kingdom Metazoa; phylum Chordata; class Actinopteri; order Clupeiformes; family Clupeidae; genus Limnothrissa; species Limnothrissa miodon. Next base: position 16,026 of record JAGFZM010006478.1, on the reverse strand, counting down.
TGCCCTAACGCTGGATAACACCGGGAAACCAAATTATGAATATGAAATATGAAACACTGAAATACATTCAATTATGCTACTAAATGAACATTATTCTCGACTCTCGAGTCACACCATCCAAGTCCGAGGGTTGTCAATGGAGTGCTCCCAGACCCTCTGGACGAAATGAAATGTAAGTCCAGGGCGGGGCTGGTGAGGGCGAGGCTACATATTTCAGCCCATAAGGGCACTCCAGAGCAAGCACTGAATGAGCTGAATCATAACATGTTGCGCGGAAAGCGGCCCATCCTATGAAAAGCGGAAAGGGTGACTTTTTATTTCATTTCTAGTGGAAAATCTATACTCAGGTAGCTACTAACTGTGACGACAACGAGTTTTAGCCGCTTAGCTCCATAGACCACAATTAATTTTTCACTTGCTCAACAGCAAAATTAGCGGAATTTCAACAGATTGCAGGCACAATCCGGTACTATGGAGTTACTAGAGAGTGGACTGGCTCTCGGTAAACGGGCTCTGGCGTCACCACGTGAATTGGGCAAGTGGACACGATGTATTTTGCGTAATGGGCAGTACATGCTGGTTAGACGCGGTATTCGACATGAAAGTCTCTGACACAACAGATTCTGACAGAACAAGAGTTTTTCCTGAACCTGTAACTAGACCCCGAAGCCAATTGTTTTGTGAATAACGGCTGGCTGATGATAAGCATAAGCATTGAAAAGCATAGACTTGAAAAGCATTGAAAAGCATAGACTTAATGCATAGACTTGTTTGTTAGCTACACTCTGCACTAGGTTAAACAAGGATTGGGGTTCAACGCAACAAGATATTCTCTTGAATAAATATATGCTGATTAATGGGTAGTTCATTTTCTATTTTTAATTAGACATTGTGTACAAATATGCATATTAATGGAACATATTTGGTGCTTGTGCTTTTTATTGTGATAAAATCGCAATATTGGTTGAAAAAAATCACCGTCACCGGAAAGAGGACAACTAGGACGTTTTAAATGCACAATCTCACGTGTGGTCAGTTCAGGTCGGGTCAAAAGTTCAGTTTGGGTCAGTTCACTCGACGCAGAGAAGGAGACTATCATTTTTGAGTAAAGAGAAACAAGAATCATTTCAAAAAGAGAAAAAGTTTACTCCAGCCCAAGTGGCTGCGATGATAACTGAGGATGATGCCATTATGAGTAATGATTATGGTTCAAGTGTCCAACTTACATATTACATGTTTGTTTGAAATAAAACAGATTTTTTTTTATCAGAGTAAATCCACATCATTTTATTCAGAAAAAAGTGGCACTTATTTCCGTCAGGAACACACCACAGGTTTTTGTACACTGCTAAGTCACAGAACATCCCACTACCAGGTTCTTATATTGCCAGATTCCAGACAGTCTCCTCTCACAGATATTTAAAGGCCCACTATGCAACATTTTTCATTTAATTAATCAGTTTTATACTGTTTAGGATGCTAAAATTAGTCATTACACAGCGAACGAACGGTGTAGAATGCGCCACCGTGGCCAATAGCGGTAGATACAGCACTTGCAATGTTCAGCAGCGCGGACCGCCTCCGATAGAATGCAGTGCAATACAATGCAATACAGCGGGCTTTAGAGGGAGCTTGTGAGAGAGAAAAACAGAATGTTGCTTAGTGCCGGTTTAAAGATATCTGTAATGTAAGCTTTCTGTGGTGAGAAATAAATAAAACTGTGGTTTTATTATTTCTTTGTTAATGAAAAAAAGTAATTAAATTAACAAAGTGAATTAATCATATGACACCAGATTCTGATAGCCCAGTGTCCACAAAAAAACCCATACAGTTTATGTGTGTAGCCTTTTCAATGACCAAGATATCAGCTTCAAAGTAAACACAGTAAAACGGAGTTAAAATAACATGAAAATAGCCTAGGGTTTAAAAGGTTAACTGTTTCAAAAGAAGGTTGTGTGAGGCTTGGCGGGTAGCTTGGGAAAATTTGGAGAAGGCACAGGGAAAAATGAAACGGCTCTATGACCGCCGGTGTGACTGGCGTGTGTTTCAGGCAGGGGACCAAGGCATGGCGTTTGGAGTTGATGGCTCTTATTAAGGCATTTCAGTGTCTGTTTGCAGATTGTCCGTCTCAAACAAATGTCATTAGTCATGACATTGAGGCTGGAAATGCAGATCCTATGAAGCAGATGTTCTACAGGGTCTCTGTGGACAAAAAGAAGCAGTTGGGGGCAAAAGTGCAGTATCTGTGCAGTATACCTAGCAGAGCCTTCGTCATCCAGCTGGGCTTCTCCTTGTGTCTTGGTAAACAAGCCTGATGGTACGTACCGATTTTGCACAGACTACCGTAAGGTCAACGCCATCACCAAACCTGACTTTTTTCCCCTGCCAAGAATTGAAGACTGTGTGGATCAGGTAGGAGGTACTCGCTTTGTGAGTAAGTTTGATCTTCTGAAGGGATATTGGCAAGTCCCTCTCACCAGTCCCTCTCTGCCTTTGTAACACCAACAGGTCTTTATTCATATAAAGTGATGAGTTTTGGCCTCCGCAATGCGCCGTCCACCTTCCAACGATTGATGAACCAAGTGGTCTCTGGTTTGGATGGGTGTGCTGTATATTTGGATCATGTGGTTTACTATAGTGACACTTGGGACGGTCATTTAGCTCACATTCGGGGCCTGTTTCAACGTTTGGCAGAGGCCAACTTAACCGTAAACCTTGCCAAGTGTGAGTTTGCTAAGGCTACTGTGACGTATCTGGGTAAAGTTGTTGGCCAGAGCCAGGTGCGCCCTCTTCGTGCAAAAGTTGAGGCGATTGATTGCTTTCCTCCTCCAACCACGAAAAAGGAACGAATGCGGTTCCTTGGTATGGTGGGGTTTTACAGATCTTTTTGCAAAGCTTTTTCTACAGTGGTGGAACCTCCAATTTTTTTATTGAGGTCTATAAAGTTTGTGTGGTCGCCATCCTGTCAGGCTGCTTTTGAGGCTGTGAAACGCCTCCTGACAACTGCTCCTGTTCTCCAAGCCTTTTAAGCTAGAGGTGGACGCAAGCGATGTTGGTGAAAGGTGCTTGCTACTCCCCAGTTCTCCAAGCCTTTTAAGCTAGAAGTAGATGCAAGCAATGTGCTGTGGATGTGATGTGCTACAGGAGGATGATGATGGCCTTATGCCGCCTGTGTGTTGTTTTTCCAGAAAATTCACCTCCTATCAGTTAAACTATTCTGTCATTGAAAAAGAGGCTCTTGCTCTCATCTGGGTGTCGCAGCACTTTGAAGTGTATGTTGGTGGCTGTGCGTCTCTGCTGGTCGTTTACTGCAACCATAATCCGCTGACATTCTTAAACTCGCTTCAGAACCCAAACCAACGGTTAATGCGTTGGTCACCATTTCTGCAGCCTTACCATCTTGACATAAGACGCATTAAAGCGTCAACGAATATAACTGCAGATACACTCTCCCGTGCTCCCCTTTAATATCTCGCCTGTTTGCTAACCATTGTATCTTCTTTTTAGCCTTTAGTCTCCCAGGGCCCGGGTTAGGCTATTGTTGAAAAATGGCACAGAGTTGAAGGATAAGTATGTTTAATATATGAACTGTTGTGATGTGGTTGCAAATTCTCTTTTCACATGGTGGCGGTGCATTGGTGGTTCTGTGTATCTCTGCAGGCCTACAGGAACATCAAACCATTAATCACAACAGCTACATTGTTCTTGTGTTGATGCTGTTCTGTTGACGCTGTTCTGTTGACCTATGACGGTCAACTTTGTAAGGGGTAGGGAGTGACAAACCACTTGTGTTCTTCAGTCTCTCCCTTTGTTTTGTCTTGTGTGGGTGTGTCTGTGTTTGCGTATGCTTGTGTCTTCTCAGCTGCTGATGAGTCCGGGTGCACCTGTGCAGAGGCGTGGCAGATTCCTACAAAACCTGGTGACCGCACTCGGGAGGAAGAAACTGAGAATGTTGCGTGTTGCCTTGGCATTGTTAAACTTTGTTAATAAACTCGACACTTTATAGTTAATTGTTAGTACACATTGTTATTATATTATACGTTTAATTTAATTTCAATGTACACTGAAGCATGCGTCGTGAACAAGCAACACAGCAATCTCTGGAAACGGTGGAATTTTACTGCAGTAATATCGCGGTAAATGTATTCCAAAATATTTGGTTAATATCATCAATCTTTGGTTCAGGTGTTGTGCAACTGGGCATTGGAGATTTAACAAACGTCTGAATATGTCTATGTAGGACTTAGCACAGTGCGTGAAACGTAAGATCAAATTACCTTGTTTGCTGCTTTCTGCTATTTCATCGCTTCAGATCCATCACCAGAGAACTTTTAAGCCATAAACGGCTGTCATCACTTCAAATCCATCATGTAGTAGGCTTTGAAAAACGTGCACTTTTAATTGGTTGGCAATTCACTGTGAGTCTGTGTATCGTAGCAACCACTGGTGAATCCAGTGGGGAAATATATCTTGTGTATCGTTATTGTTTATTATTTCGTATGTGTGTGTATTTCTATGTAATATAATAATTATTTGATGCAAATTATAACTGGCTCAGCCAAAGTTTATCAAATGGCGGCTCAATTTGGCTTACAAAATTATTGGCTGGCGGCGGCTGAAATTCTAAATGGCGCAGATGGTGGTGCCTGTCGGCGGCTTTGGGGTCTACCTGTAACTCTGCTATTGTCTCTGCTGTATAGTAAAGATGGGCCAATCAGGATTTTGGGTCACCAATCACCAAAAGCAGTATCTGCCGATCCCGATGCTGATCACCGATCACAGCATAAAATCCATTAATTCTTCAAATCCATAATTGTTGTTTCGTGTACAAAACATTGACTGTATAGGGGTTTTGGAGATGAAATGTAATATGTGTAAGAGTACTTACATTTTGTAATTACATAGTATGTAAGCGAGTAGATTAATAACAGTTCAATTGCAGGACATTTACTGTCACTCACCATTTCGGTTACTATCATTACTGTCTGAACTGCAATAAGATTAATCTTTTCACAGTACTACAATTCATATTTGACAAAGCAGTGATGATGTTTGTGCCAGGTTTGACACAATGGAGATTCTGTTAAAGTCTGCAGGTTTAGTGTCTTAATACATGTCATTTGCTTTGGAGCCATCTAGTATTCATAAAAACTTAATGTTTAAATTAGACGCTCCCTCCAAAATTGGTAATTGTTTTAAACTTATCTTCCTGATAAACCACTCAAACGATTGCTTTCAAATTTTAAATTGCGTTTTGCTTTTAAATTTTGTTCATATGTGGTCAAATATGTACTTCCATAGTATGTGTTTGACACTATTACGGAGATATTAGAGCATTCTGAAACAATGTTAATATATTGGGGTTTTGAAGATGTAATGTAACATCAAATTCCGCTCAATAGATTTGAGATTTTTTATGTATAGACTTACATAATTTCTTGGTGCTGATTAAAGGTGTCTCCTCCTACCTGCAGGCCCTGGAAGCTGATAGGCTGGAGAAAAGTGGCCCTGGAAGCTGATAGGCTGGACAAAAGTGGCCCTGGATGCTGATTTGTGCGAGGTGTTGGTCAGGTCAAAGGGGTGGGCTGGATGAAAGTTTCTTTATCAGGGATGCTGTTTTTTCCTCCTGTTGATTTGAAACCTGATGTCAGGGACCACCTCAGAAATACTTTCAAAAATGCAGAGGTAAGGGATGCAAGCTGGTGTAGGCTACATTAGTGTCATGATCGGGGAAAATCCTCTGTGTTCACCTACAGTAACAGTGTGTATTGTACACATACATTCACTCGCTCCTAAACTATTGCTCTGTGTGTGTGTGTGTGTGTGTGTGTGTAGCTGGTATCTGAGGTTGGTGAAGAGGTGGCTGATCAAGAATTTGAGGCGCTGCTTTCTTCGCTGTCCCATCCTCCATCCTTCACCTGTGTCAGAGTGAACACACACCTGGCCCCCCGTCACCAGGTGCAGCACACACTGCAGCAGGAGCTTTCAGTGGTAGGTGTGTGTGTGTGTGTCTTAAAAAAGTGTGTTTTTGTTCCTCACACATTTCTGGACTATTTGGTGTTTTATGTTTTTGTTGCTTCTCCCATACATTCTCACAGCTCCTAGGTCCATCCAGTGCTGACCTGAATCACACTGGATGGACCCATGGGCGAGCTGTAGTCTAACCCTAGAGCTGTTCTCATTGGTGTGCCCAAGCTTTCTTCCTGGATTAACACAAGTGACAAAATACAAGTGCTCCCAGTGCCATGAGGCAATACCCGATTCAATTTCAGTTCAATTTTATTAGAGCCATTACTTTTACTATAGTACTGTCTCATGCCACTTCAAAGCAGAGAGCACCCATGAGCCACAGGGACAAGAAAACCCCATGTTATGTCTGTATTAGTCTGGAACAAAACCTTTGGCAGATCCATGGCTCAAGGGGCTAATCAAGCTGCCTAAGAAATGCAATGTGGTGTTTCCCACAGATCTGAAGGCAATGTGTGGTAGTGGGGCCGTGGGTGGGGGGGATTAAGTTGGTATCGACCTCCACCAGCTCTGATGATTGGTCGCTGACCTCAGCAGAGAGGGGGTCCTTCTCTGAACAGGTAGAGTTTACGCTGGAATGCGGTCATGTGTGCATACAGATCGCACACAGTCTGGTCTCTGCCCTGCAAGCGTGTGCTAAGGTGGTTGAGATGCGAGGTGATGTCTGTCAGAAAGGCCATGTCGCAAAGAAACTGTGTGTCTTTGAGTTTTCTGCAGTAGGCACTTGTATCACCACTAACGCCATGGCTCTCAATTTTTTTCCTCAATGATAGGGAAGGCCCAGGACCTGATATTGTTTTCATAGGAAGCGCCCCCTAGCGGCCAACGGTAAAATTACAACGGACTGATTCAGTTGTGGTTAAAATGAATCTGGTTATGATTTTTTAAAATTATGTTTGACAAATGATCTGTGGGCTGTACTAGATTAACATTATAGCACCAGATGTAACATTAACATTCAAAACATTAAGACACACACACACACACAAGAGAGAGCCACCTGGCTTCACTCTGAAACAGCATAGCTTTATGGTCAGCTCCCATATCTTCGCAAAGAGCAGAGAACCGCAGACTGATGGGTATTAATTGGAAATCAGTGGATTGTCAGAAAGTGTTTCATTCGCTAGTAGAAGCTCAAAATGTCGGGAAACGGTGCTTAATGCGTACACACGTTACTTGGAAATGGCAAAGACCCATGGGTTCAAAGCTGCAGGCTCTAGTGTAGCTGCGAGTAAGTATAATCCCCCATCACAAGTAATGAAATATAGTGTTGTAGGCTACAATGAGGGCTCTCGACCCTCACATATTGGCCGTTAAACTCTCTCATTTCAACTTCTCCCATTCTCACACATGCTTTGCGATTTCTCACGGTTAGGAAATAGGCTATTATTTTTACCGCACAGAAATTCACTGAAGTAGTTTCGAACTTAATCAAACTTAAGACATCTTAAAGGGGACATATTATACCTCTTTTTAAACAATTTAGAATTGGTTTATGGGCTATACAAATCAAGTTCATGAAGTTCTTTGCACAAAATCACTCTCACATAAATAGATTTCACCAGCTCTATTCTTGCCAGTTTCGGTCTCTCCCAAATTGAGCCGTTCAAGGGCTCTGTCACTTTTATGCAAATAAGCTGTTGCTGGTCACGCCCCGCCCTGCCCATGAAAAGCCTCCGGCTGCGTTTACTGTTTACGCTGCTCGAAAATTACTGCAAATAGAGCCGGTATCAGACCCCGATGATGAACAAGAGGATCCACCAGCACAAACAGCAAGAATGCAGCAAGCGGTTTCTGAATGTTTAGTCAACTTATTTAATAAACTTATTTAATAAACGTATTTGTTACCATTGGATCCCTCCTTAGTCGTTAGCCTACCATGTTTAGTTTGCCACAACAATGTAAGGTTATTTTTTAGAAACATAATGCCATCTCTTTACAACACTTAGTATTTGCTAAAATTTTTAACTCAACAAAGCTTGAACACGTTCAAGTAATGTTTAATAAAGTGAGGCTACAACTGCTAACGTCAGACTAATGGCTTTTAGACTAACGTTACTTGATGGCGCGCCTCCACTGATAACATGATAAACATTTAATTTAAACCTAGACAATATTTTAACAAGCATTAGAAGGTGTTCACACTGGGTGGGTTTTTTAAAGTAAAAAACACAGACTCTGAGGCTTTTTCTAGTACAAAAAAAGCACTGGCAGCATTTATCAGTTGATTACTTTTTTTTTCCCATGTCATGAACGTGAGCTAATCTCATGTATATTAGCTAACATGCTAACTTTTGAAAGGTCTGAAATTAAGACAACTGGTTACCAAAAAAATCCAAATATGGATAACTTTACTCAATAGATCAATATTATTACACAGTGAAATTGGCAAGTCATATCGCTCACAGTGTTAATAGTTGACATCCTCTACCTCGACCGTCTCCTGTTACTGCTGGTTGCCACAGGACGCCAGAGTTTTGATTCCTGACAATGATTGGTCAGCTGTTCCAAAAAGAACGACGTATTTCTCAACTTGAAAAACTGGCGGCAGCGTTTTAAAAAGTGCCCAGGTAGTACGGAGAGAAACATCTCAATCTAAGCAGATAGACATTAGCTTTGGCTAAATGGGTGGGGATTCGACAGGTGCTGGGGTTGGTCTATGCCAATTCCCTTAGTGTGACGTGAGAATAAGGGAGCCATCCAAATGGCTCACAGGAGCATAATATTCTTGACACCAAAGTATTTCTACTGACCGTCAGAAAACGGATGGATGGGTTTTTTTCGCGCTTGGAGAGTTTATAAGAACAGTAGAGGCCCAAATATGAACTCAAAGCCCCGTAAAAAGTGAGTTTTTGCATAATATGTCCCCTTTAAACAAAACGAACTTAAAATATATACGGTTCTGTAAGGTATGCAATGAGCAACAACCGGATTTTTGTTCAAACAATGTGTAGCCTTTTTAAATAAATAGGCATGACATTGGTCTAACCATTGACTGTATGGGTCTAACGTAAAAGGGATGCTTAGGGAGCATCTGCAAAGTGCAAAACGCAAACGGATAATGTCAACTTCACTACCCTACCAAAGAGTGAAGAGACACCAAAATCACCAAAGGCTTTTGGAATGTTGCCAAGGTTGTATCGCATCCCTTAGTTGGTCAAATGTACCGTAGTCTATATTTAAAAATGTTTTTTTATTACGAATAACATTCAATAACATTGCTTTTATCAACTGTAGCCTATACCACCAAAAACCACACACCACTCATAATGGTCGTACTACACTCAATTCAAGAACTTTGATTTTGGTAAAACTACTTTATAGTTACATTCACATACTGCAGCACTGAGTTTAGGGAATGTGCCTAAGTCTATTTTTAATTTTTTTTTATTGGGTATAAAATTCAACGACTTTCTTAGGCTGCTATAAAGTGTAGTTCCAATATGTGGCGGCCGGTGTCGAATCTGTGGCGCACCGCCACAAATTCGCCTATGTGTGGGAAACACTGCAATGAGCAGCAATTAGCAGGTGTTAACTGGGCATCATAATAACAAGATACAGTACCACGTCAATAAAGAGCAGTCAAATCATAGATTGTGTAGTTGCAGCCTGACATGATGGAGTCAAAGCTCAGGATCAGTCAGACTCAGCAGGCCAAGTTACAGTGTCATTATAAGAGGAGGTATGTTGCAAGGCCTCCAGGAAATGGGGTCTGTCTTGTCAAGGGTGTCCTGTGAATCTGATGGCATTCCACTGAGGTAGGAGTTGATGCCATGTGGTTTGGTGGTGGGAGGCAGGGATGACACTCGGCTGAGGTTATTGTTGAATGAATGGACAGGAGCAATTGAGATAGGACAGTCTACATGATTCACACTTAATTCGTTATGTGTGTTATAGTGTGGTACACTGAATATGTGCACATTCATATTTGTGGCGTTTAAAATGGAGGTTTAGCGGCTGCACTATGCTATGGCATCGTTACACAGCTTGGGGGTTGGTCAGTGGCCACCAAATCTCAAGCAAGAGGTAACAGCTGACAGTCCTTCCTAATAAGACCTGTAAGAAGTGAAGGATTACCATGCACTATGGGCGGAATTCTTCGATTGGCTTAAGTAAAAAAAAACGTCGCTGCGCGCTTTTCAGCCTGTGCACATTCTGTTATGTACTTAATTCGGTCACTTGCACATCAAAATGCACACTCAACGATTGACTACAGGACTGAATGATGCTATTGACTACAGGACTGAATGATACGATAGACTACAGGACTGAACAATAGGTGTTTCGCCTGGAAGGCTCTCTAGAAGTCTGGCACCTTGAACGAAAATAAAAACGGTTAACATGCCGTTCACAGGCACCAGAATGAACACATTCACAGTATCGTTCATCAGGGAGTAATACAGTAGGTTCAGTTCTAGTTATACCAACCAAAATTTCAACCAGTTCAACCAAAATTATGAACGAGTTCATGAACTTTTGTTCTATCAATACGTTCAGGCACAACACTGCATGCGTATGCAGAATGTTTATGTTGCTCATTGGTACTCTTTGTTGTGAACGCGCTATGAGACATGTCTTTTATATAATGCGCTACTCATCTAAAGTTGAATTGAATATGTGTGAACGTTGATGAACTGCCCATTTTCCACTTTAGCAACGACTGTGTGGTGGTCCTGGGGAGGATGTGTCCCTTGTCCCTTTGCCACACCCACGGGTTCCAGACGTGTTGTTACTGCCCATCATCGGACCCAGGTAAACAGACGCACACACATTTGTTTGCGAGATTGAACAGGGATATCTGTAAGGAATGCTGGTTGCAGGTGCATCCGAGACCATTGAACAGCCAAAACGTGCTCCTGACCAATAAACATTGCACCATAGCCCTCAGCACAGCTCCAACCACTCCAACCATGGTTTTAACTATTCCCCCACTCCAACCATGGTTTTACGATGTAATGTAATCATTGCGTCTACGTGTGTGTGTGTGTGTGTGTGTCTCTGAGATGATGGTAATGTTATCATTGTGTCTGTGTGTGTGTGTGTGTGTGTGTGTGTCTCTGAGGTTTAGGTTTTTTTAGGGTTTATTTGGGATCCTCATTAGCCTGGTCAAACCTGCCTGGTCAAACCTGCTATTCTTCCTGGGATCCCATCAATCATTCACTTACAACATCATAATTTTCATATGAACATAAACATCACACTACTTGACACACAGAACCACCTAAAAGGACAGAATATACATTGAGACAATTCCAGAAATAGAGACATTCAACCAGACTGTGACAAAAACGAAGAATAGACAGGACTTGCTCCTAAGGTTAAGTTCCATTGTGCACATTTTCTAATGTTAATAATGCTACCTCATGTTGATTATCTCATAGGGGTATTAGTGACACTCATTTCAACAATTTAGTGATCTTACCTATTTTACTTGTATATCAGTAGTAATTCAAACCAGCACACATATCGCAACACATAGGCAAAACAGGCAAATATGTTGCTTTCCTTGACAAAAGATAGTAACCCCCAATAGTTTTGTCTGCTTGACCTGGTTTACTTTTACATCATTAATCATAATATTTAACAATGGTTCACATCTAAGCTTATGGTTGGAACCAAAAATAATACAGTTTGTCTTGGAAACATTCAAAACGAATCTATTTCTCCTTATTCATTCTACCACAGAATTAAATTCTGAGTTCAATATCATATTTAACCCCCTAGGCGCGACGGTCGACTTAAGTCGACCAGACGCCGCACTGAATACAACGGGCGAGTTCGTCAAATAGGGCATCAAATTTTGTTCTAACTCCCCCTCACTGGTTGGCAGACATGTCATACGACACTCCCGACTCATAAGTACATCATGATTATATATAAAATAGTCGAGCAATTGCGCTTTGAATTAGTGCGAAAAAATACCGGAGCTAATGCGCGTGAGCCATTTGATTACAGCGGTATTGTGAACATTAACAAGTCTTTGCGTTAGATTATCGTCTAATGGCATCTAAAAAGTTTACCTGTAATGTAGTGTTGGGTCTTCTGTTCGCGGACCCTGATTCTGAAGGGGAATATCAGCCCTAAGAAGATGATGATGATGATGATTTGTTTGGTGACCACGCTTCAGATGCGTCCCTGCCTAGCAATGGCGCAGCTGGACAACGTGAGAGTGTAGCCCTACACCAAGCACAAACTTTAGATCCTTTGCCCAATGTCTGTGGTGGGAACAATGTTTCACGGGGTCAGAGTGATCATCAGGAAGTTAGCAGGTGTGTTAGTGGTGCGGGGAACGAGGCTGGAAGTAGCGTATGTTTGGAAGTAGTAGTATGTTTGCGGCACTGAATCATGTAGCCCCTTTGTCTTCCGACCGTAACCGCGGAGACAGTAACGTGGTGTAGCCTTTGTCTTGTGCCAATGAGGTTAGACGAGGTCGAAGTGTTCATAGGAGATCTAGGGCACAACGTAGAGGCAGGTTGGGGAGCAATGAAAATGAGAGTAGGCAGAGCCATGCTAATTCTCTCCACTTGGCATGCGCTCGTGGCAGATCTGCACGTTGTGTTTGCAGCAGAAGCGGTGTAGCACGGGCAGAGGGGCTAATATGGCAAGCCAACGGTGCCAAAAACACTAATATACATAGCCTATCTAGGCAAGATGATGGAAATGCAGGCTTTGAGTAGGAGTATCAAAATTGGCTCATGCCCTTTGATCAGCCAATAGGATATGTGGGGGAAAGAGAACTATCCAGTGCCAATTTGCCCCTAGATGTTCTGTCACTCTTTCTCTCTGATGATTTCTGGAATGTGATTACAATTGAGACAGTTGTCCTCATTGAGAGACATGCCACAGAGACTCACTGAGTGCCACTTCATCTACAGGGCTGATGATCACCCAGATTGTGTTGTCTGTTCTGATCTTACCTATTTTACTTGTATATCAGTAGTAATTCAAACCAGCACACATATCGCGACACATAGGCAAAACAGGCAAATACGTTGCTTTCCTTGACAAAATATATTTTTTAACAAACATTTAAATGTGCTCTTCCTGCCTGATGTACCTAGATAAAGCATTCCATTCACTAATTCCTCTAAATACCATTGTTCTTTTCATCGCATTGGTTCTTGCTCTGGGTATTATGAATTTCCCCTGTGTTGCTTGCCTTGTTGTGAAACCGTGTTGGTCTGAAGTCAGTGACTGTTCATTATACAATATCAATGGGGTTTTGGTAGTTAGAATATTCCGAAAGAATACCAGTAGAGAGTACAAAAATCTATTTTTAACTGTGAACCAGCTGAGCACATCAGGCCTTGCAATAACATTTGTTCTGATACCACAATGTAGTACAACTCTAGCTGCTCCATTCTGTGCCACTTAAAGTTTCTTAATTTTATCCATTGTTAAGTTTGACCATACAACAGGACAGTAATCAATGTTTGACAATATTAATGCTTGTATAACTTGTTTTTTTGGATGTATTTGTTAAGTATTTCGCACACCTTTCAAATACAGAAATACCAGTACCCAGTACCCAAATTTGTTCATTTGTGTAGACCATGTCAGTCTTTCATCCAGAGTAACCCCCAATAGTTTTGTCTGCTTGACCTGGTTTACTTTTACATCATTGATCATAATATTTAACAATGGTTCACATCTAAGCTTATGGTTGGAACCAAAAATAATACAGTTTGTCTTGGAAACATTCAAAACGAATCTATTTCTCCTTATTCATTCTACCACAGAATTAAATTCTGAGTTCAATATCATATTTAACTCCCATAGCTGTTTTTGCTGCCACATAAATGGTAGAATCGTCTGTGTATATAGAAATCTTTGCTCTTTTTACGACACTTGGCAGGTCATTAGTATAGATAGTATACAGCAGTGGTCCAAGGCAACTTCCCTGTGGTACTTTGTGACCTATTATTTAGGTAACTTTCCAACCACTTTAAAGCTGAATCTGAAAAGCCATAACAATGCAATTTTCCAAGAAGTATCTTATGTTCTGTAATGTCAAACGCTGCTGTAAAATCAAGCATGACTGCACCCACCAAGTTCTGCTCTTCTATTGCTCTGAGCCAATCATCGGCCATTTGAATTGGAGATGTTGCAGTAGAATAATCTTTCCTATATGCATGTTGGAAAGCAGTAATTAATACCTTTTTTCTCAAAATAACTTATCTTTGCAATCTTCCACTTAGATGGGCAAATACTCTCCCTGAAACACAAGTTGACAATGTGGCAGATTGCAGGTGCTATAGTATCTGCAACCAATCTAATATGTTTATTCTCTAGTCCATCTATGCCAGCAGGTTTGTCTTTGATAGAATTTTCCCTATATAGCTTTCACTAACATTGTTAAAATCAAATTGGCAGTTTTTGGCCCTCATGATTCCCCTATTTATTAATTCATACGAATGTTCACTCTCCATCACAGGCATTTTAGTAGTTAGATTATTAATCTTTTCAACAAAATAATTTTGAATATGGTTTGCTATATCTGCCGGTTTAGTCAAAAAGAGACCTTCTTTTTCTAGATAAGACGGTGTTTCTTTCCTCCTACGACCCATTACATCATTCAAAAAACTCCACATCTTCCTGCTATCATTATTCATATTCTTAATCCTATTTTCATAATATAATTTCTTTTTCCTCTTGTTTAAAGATGTTACATAATTACGGTACCTACAATAAACTTGCCAGTCTGATTTGAGACCAGAATCGTGCCACTTGTCTAGCTCTATCACGCTCCATCATATGTTCTTTTAACTCATTATCTAACCACGGTGTTCGGCAGCTCCGAGCTGTAAACTTTTTCATAGGTGCATGTTTCTCAAACACGGGCATAAATAAGTCATCAAATATTTCCAATGCCTTCTCTGCATCTTCGGTTTCTGACAGTACCCTTGATAATGGTAAACTCTTAACTTCTTCCACAAAACATTCTTCTTTAAAATGTTTAAACACTCTTTTAAAGATGATTTTTGGGCCTGGTTTTGGCAGTTTAATTATGATCACTAGAGCCCATTGGTACTAGTGCTGCCCCTGAACCCTTGTCTGCACCATTTGTAAAAATGTGGTCTATACATGTTGCAGTTTGAGTTACTTTGAAGGCACAACCTGGTTGGTTGGTTAACCATCTGACGAAGCCCACATGCACTTGTAAAAGCATTCAGTCTCTTCTTCCATGAACATAAACTGGAGTTCCAATCTATGTTTAAGTCGGGTAATAAATAAATTTCAACATTTAATTCACTCTCTTCTTCAAGCATTTCACATAAATTGTCCATTTATTCACTGTTTGCGCTTGGCGGCCTATAACCACAGCCCACCAGAATTGGCTTAACGTGTGGAAGGTGAACTTGCAGCCATAGCACTTCAATCTCATCAGTCATTAAATCATATCTTGTTTTTACTGGAATATGGTTCTGAACACAAAATATAACACCCCCTCCATATGCATTTCTGTCTTGGAGTATCCCTCTATCAGACTCCTCCTGAAAGGACGAATCTAGATGCGTCTCAGATACTGCTAGTATATGCACATTGTCTGCCAATATTTCTGATATTTCTATGATTTTATTCCTAATACTACAAATGTTAATGTGTGCCAACTTGACCCCCTTCTTGGTAGATTAGAGTACCTTAGCATTATCTTGGTATAATGGCTTCTTAATTTCACGTAACACAAAATAGGAGCTACATAAACATATAAATCACACAAACATATAAACATAAAAATTATTTTGCTTGGTCATCAGCATTTTGCGGAAGGCAGTGTTGAATACTGTAAATTATAGGTTGCATACCCTGAAATCATTGCAGTCATTGCAATCCCCTTTTTGACATGTTTTATTATGCCATGATTCAACTATTTCTCTAAACCAAAAACAAATAATCAGCCTCATTTCCCAAACTGGGTGAGGATCAATGTGTTATTCCAAACTGGGTGAGAATCAATGTGTTATTCCAAACTGGGTGAGGATCAATGTGTTATTCCAA
>JAGFZM010006477.1:0-38740 GCA_017657215.1 Limnothrissa miodon | reverse complement strand
GTCATTATGGAGGGGTAGGGTTGGGGTCATTATGGAGGGCTAGGGTTGGGGTCATTATGGGTATAAAAGTGGTTATAAGAGCACTAATAGAGATATAATATCAAAGTTTTAAACACAAAAGAAGTCAAGTCAAGTCAAGTCAGTTTATTTGTATGGCACTTTGTAAAATAAATATTTGAAAAAAAAAAAAATTATATATATGTCAGCTATGTATAGCTTAACATTGTCAACACATGGCTCAAAGTTGAGGTCCCATGAGAGGTGTTTGAGAAAAGGTGTAATTAAATAATAATATCATGGTTTATTTAATATGGTAAAATAATATGAGTGTACCAATGTGAGACAGGAGCGTTCCCGTCTACCTCTCCCTCCATATGATTGTGTGAAGGGGTGGCTCGCCTTGCCCTTATGCCCTTGTGCCCTTGCCTCCGTCTCCCCTATTTGTCGTTGTTTTGTCAAAAGGCTTATCCAGCTCTGAGATCAATGTGGAAGGTGAAGCTGTAGGACGGTCTCAAGGTTAGTTGTCTGCTGGCTGTTATTCACACTTAATATTACTGGAAGTAGCACTGATGTCATTTGTTTTACTGTAAATTCACCACAGCATTCAGACAGGAGAGTCCTGAGGTGCCAGCCCAAGTCACTGGTGAAGGTACAAATTCACATGGCCACCCGTGCAACTGCAGTGAGTATTACCCACTGAAATCAAACAATAATGTTTATCATGCATAATAATCATGTCATACATACATTTATCATACATATTAATGTTCATCATAAATATTTATTCTGTCCTGCACTGAAAAAAATGGGCCCATTTTACTGCAACCTTTTTTCCAGTAAGTGGCAAGGTAAGCACAGGTGTTAGTAACGTCAGCCAATCAGATTGTCACTGGAGGCCATCAAGATCAAGATGTGGTCAACATGCCGCTTTTTGGAAAAAAATGCTGCCTGGAAATGGGCCCTTAATGTTTGTTTTGGCAATACAAGGATGGATAGATTTAGAAGCAAGCTGCACGTAAACTTGAGAGAAAATGGTATGCCACCAAACTTGAAGTGTTCCATCTTGCATGGAAAGACAGCCTAAAAGACTATAAGAAAGCACTTAATAATGCAAAAACAGAATACTACTCCTCACTTATAAATTATAATAAAAACAATCCTAAATTCCTCTTTAACACAATATCACGCTTAAAGGAATAGTTCGGTTTTTAACACATTAAGCCCCTTTTGCAGGTTGTCTAAAATGCAATAAAGTGGTTGACATCGAAATTTTGTCGATTGCTTCTGTCTCAGCTATTTGGGAAATGTAGAATCGCCTCTGCCTGCCTTCAAAATGGCTAGCAATGGGCATGTGTTGTTTCCATCCTTAAAACACTGGTTTTAAAAAAGTGATACTCACCAAGTGGTTAGTGGTGCTCAATGATGTTCCAAAACATGTATCGTAGCGAAATAAAGCTTCCGTCATGTTTTATTTGGCACTTTGTTTATATGAAGGAGCAAATAGATCCCTATGGGACTTACAAAATGGCAAATAAAACATGACAGAAATTGTATTTTGCTACGACACTTGGGTTGGAACATCAGCAAGCGCCACTAATCACTCCATGAGTAGCACTTTTTAAAAAAAACAGTGTTTTAAGGATAGAAACAACACATGCCCATTGCTAGCCATTTTAAAGGCAGGCAGAGGCGATTCTATATTTCCCAAATAGCCGAGGCAGGAGCAATCATCAAGATTTTGGTGTCAACCACTTTATTTCATTTTAAACAACATGTGAAAGGGGCTCAATGTGTTAAAAACCGAACTATCCCTTTAACTAAAAGTAGGAATGAAGTGACACACTCAATTCCAATAACATTAGACAGTAATGATTTCATGATTTTTTTTAATGATAAAATTGAATGTATTAGAGGTAAAATAAATAACACCATTCAAACCTCAAATTCAGCTGGTTCCCCTATAATGGAAACAGCAACCCCTAGCCGACCTATAGCATACCTGGACTCGTTTACACCTGCCAGTATATCTGAAATTATCAAGCTGATCTCATCAAGTAAGGCCTCTACTTGTCTACTGGATCCAATTCCTACTGATCTCCTTAAGGCTACTCTCCCTAGCCTAGCTGAGCCGATACTTAATATTATAAATCACTCTCTTGCAGCAGGACATGTTCCCAAACTTTTCAAGACATCTGTCATTAAGCCTTTAATCAAAAAGCCCAACCTTGACCCTGATGTCCTGGCTAACTACCGACCTATATCCAACCTCCCATTTATATCAAAGATTCTTGAAAAAATAGTGTCTAAGCAAATTCGTACTTTCTTGGACGCAAATAACATTCAGGAAACCTATCAATCTGGCTTTAGAGCATACCATAGCACAGAATCAGCCCTAGTAAAGGTCTACAATGATCTCCTTATCTCATCTGATAATGGATGCATTTCATTATTAATCCTACTGGATCTAAGTGCTGCTTTCGACACTATTGATCACAGCATCCTACTACATAGACTTGAGCATATGATTGGCATCAAAGATTCTGCATTAGCCTGGCTCAGGTCATACCTTACTGGACGTTACCAGTTTGTACATGCACATAATGAAGCATCATGCCACACTGAAGTCAAGTATGGTGTGCCCCAAGGATCAGTACTGGGACCTCTGCTATTCTCCCTTTACATGCTACCTTTGGGATCTGTTATTAGAAAACATGGCATTACCTTCCACTCTTACGCAGATGATACCCAACTATACCTTTCAATGAAGCCTAATGATTGTACGCCAGTAACAAAACTTGTTGCCTGCCTCAGTGACATCAAAAACTGGATGACTAATAATTTCCTTTGCTTAAACTCTGATAAGACTGAAGTCATGTTGATTGGCCCTAAAAACCTGACCAATACTTTACCCCATCATCAGAGCTTACTTAGTGACCTTTCACTCACACCTAACACAAAGGTCAAGAACCTTGGGGTGTATATTGATCAAGACCTCTCTTTAAATAGTCATGTAAAGCATATCTCCAAAACCTCATTCTTTCATTTACGCAACATTGCTAAGGTCAGAAAATTCCTTTCTTCTGAGGATGCAGAAAAACTAATACATGCATTTGTTACCTCCAGACTTGACTATTGCAATGCACTGTTCTCTGGATGTGGTACTAGCTGCATCAAAAACCTTCAACTAATACAAAATGCTGCAGCACGAGCACTCACAAGGACAAAAAAATATGAACATATCACACCTGTCCTTGCTTCCTTACATTGGCTTCCTGTTAAAAGCCGAATTGATTTTAAAATACTTCTCCTAACATATAAAGCCCTTAATGGCCTTGCTCCAGCATATATTAAAGACTTACTTGTTCCCTACCACCCTTCTAGACCCCTAAGGTCACAGAATGCTGGTCTCCTAGTAATTCCTACAATATCAAAATCAACAATGGGCGGAAGAGCTTTCTGCCATCGTGCGCCTATCCTGTGGAACAAACTCCCTTCTAACATTCGTCAAGCGGACACTCTCAACACCTTTAAGTCTAGACTCAAAACCTTTCTATTTACTGACCCCTTTAGTTAGGGATGGTGTACGGTAAGCCACATCTCCTCAGGGTTTTATTGGAAAGGACTGCCTCTGCTGTAAGCTCCTGTCCAGGGCTTGGTGGCCACTGACCATTTCCTTTGGTGGTGTTGGCTTGTTATACATCATACCTTAGTTATGCTGCTATAGTTTAATGCCGCCACAATCCACCCATCTGTTAAGCCGTACAATTTTCACTCTGTCTTTCTCCTCCTCTCTTTTCCTCTCCACTTACTTCTCTCTCTTCACTTAGCCAACATCTGTATATGGTTTCACATGCAATATAACTCACATTCTCTGAAATCTAATGGAGACTGTTCTAACTCATCTCCTCTCTGATTTTCCATGCCTTTACCACCCTGCCGTGAGTCATCACTGCCTTCCACTGCCTGCGCCTGCACCTCCTGGGTTCTCCTGGGACCTTCTTCCAACGTGATCCGGCGGCACTCCTGAATGGTCCTCAACCCACTCCACTGTCCATGCCACTGCCTCCCTGCTGAGGGTCACCCCTGCCCTCCACTGCCTGATCCTGCATCTCTGGCTTCCTGGGCGGTCTGCCTTCAGCTCACAGATGACCCTGACATGATTGTTACAGCCTCTAGCTGGCCCCTGGCTTGACTGCGCCTAATGACATGGGACTATATCCTGGGATTCTAATGGGACTCCTATATTACTGTACTTTATTTACCAAAATTTTCTTGTAATATGTATCTAATGGAATAATAGTGGACTACTCACCATCTAAGAGACTGAAAACCTGCCCTAGGCAGTTGGGTTAGCCCCTTGAGCCGTCGGAACTGCCCAAGGTTTCTTCCTCTACCATAACAAGTAAAAACAAAAAACGCTGCGAGGGAGTTTTTCCTTGCCCCTGTTGCTCATTGGGCCTCTTGTGTTAAGCGCTTTGTGACATGCCTTTTGTAAAAATACGCTATATAAATAAAATTGAATTGAATTGAATTGAATTACATTTGTGTTACAGTATGGTACAGTACAGTACTCAAACCTGCGACTGTTAACACATCCGTTTTCCTTGCACAAAATGTAAAGACGTCCACATTTTTATGTTATTGTTGTTTGAAGCTGTAGCACAGTTTAGTTTAGAACTTGTCATACTGAAAAAGCCCTCTATATTTTCATTATACATTTTTATAGAAACTTTTATTTTTTGTTTAGTAAACAAATAAATAAAGTGTAGTTTATTTGTAAAGTGACCAGCCTGGTTAAAATAGCAAAAAACAAAACAAAACAAAAAACACATTTACCCTCTTTAGTGTACAGTATACAGTTGCAGACATTAATAAAAACAATTTTGTGACATTTGTTATATTTTGCAGTCGTTTTTTTTTTCTAAAAAGATATCGATATATATCGTATATCGAGATATGATAAAAATATATCGAGATATACATTTTAGTCCATATCGCCCAGCCCTACTAGTCATATTTCTACACCTCGACACAATTCAAATAGCTTGTTGATTTCAAATGTAAAATTTAGGGTGACATATCAAAACCTACAAAAACATTGCAAACATTACAAACTAAAAAATACCTTTCAGCTGGCAGAGATGAAAGAGGGCAGTGAAGGCCACAATATGTTTCATCTTCATGGAAACGTTCAGCAAAAGTGTCCTGTGTTGTTGATTTTTCTGAAACAATTTGGATGCCTGCTTTTTGCAGAATGTCAGACTAACTAAAGGCACCTGTCATGGAGACATGGAACCTCTCCCTCTCTGAGCAAACATAGTATCACTACATTACTTTAATGGGGGCAGAGAACCACTCCCTCTCGAAGCAAACATAGTGGCACTACATTACTTTAATGGGGGCAGAGAACCACTCCCTCTCCTCCCATTTCCACCCATGAGCACACCTGACATGCAGCTTCCACACACTCATCCTCTCCACCCAGCCTCTCTCACTGTTGTTCTTGCCCTGCTGCAAAACATTACAAACGAGTTACACTAAAGCTCAATCAGGTGCTGACTTTTGGAGGCTGTCCAAGTGCCTTTGTTTGCGTGCATGTCAACCTCACATTTGTGTATGGGATAATAGCTCTTTCATTTGAATGCTGGAGGCTGGTCAGCTAAAGATGACTAAGCACAACTCTGTCCTGAAGCCTGTCCTTCAGTATTTTTCAGGTGTCATGTTTATCTCAGGGTCCTGGGCTTAGTTGAGGTGTGACTGAAGGCTGGGCAAACACTTGTAACTGGAGATCCCAGAAGAAGTTAATGAATATGTGGATTTCACTTCAAACCCAAGAAATATTTAGCACACACTTACATGCGACATGCACACAAATCGAAACACAGACACATACAAAGCACACACTCTTTTTAGTTTAATTCTACAAGCAGACACGGAGGAGAATACTGTTTATATGACTAAGATGGATTTTAACGGATATTGTAAACATTAGACAGGTTTAACTTTTCTTCAAATATTAATATTAAATATTGTGGAAAACGTTTAAAGATAAAAACAAAGAATGATAAAAAAACAATGAGGTTAAACACTGTCTTTCAAAAAGCCGAATGGCATAAGACAGGAGTGGCCAATAAGTGTCTCTAAAAACATAGATGGGAAAATGTCTGTCATTGTTGATGGTTTCAACATATGGATGCTGGTAGTGTCTGTGTTCACAACTCTGTCAGGAAATGTTCTGCTATACTGTAGCCTGGGTTATTCTGTACTGTCCAGAGACACAGCCAGTCACCGCTGGAGTGACATAGCAAATCTAGATGTTAAAAGGACAACGTCGTTGTCATCAGATTTTTGAACTTTTGCTATTATTAAATGATGTGTTGGTTTGTATTAAAGGATGTGTATTAAATGAGTGAGTTGGTTTTGCTACTTCCATACAAAAACATTAATAATAATAATAATAATAATAATAATAATAATAATGATAATGACAATGCCAGAAGTTTGCAAGATTGGGGAAGGGGACTTTTACTGAACAGTTATTAGCGGGATCATAAAGTCTTGTGCGTGTGTGGTATAGGTGCTTCTGGTTTAGGGGGATACTGCATGCTATCCAGTGTGTATATTGTTTAATAATATTTTAATTAGAATTTATTTGTCTATTATACTGTTGTAAACTGAGTTGGTGAGCTTTTGGTAGGTAAGTAAATATAATTTGTATAGCACATTTAAAACTTTACAGTGAAAGCAAAATAAAAATATGGTAGGATAAAAAATTAAAGGAGGAAAATTAATATAATAATGTATAATATACACCAGAAATGACAGGTGAGCAAACCAAATACAACATACAACACATATACACATAGGGCATATACCAACACATATATAAACACACATAGGACGGAATTTTCTGGGGTCCTTAGTCAAAAATGCACGTAGCTGCGCGCTTTTCAGCCTGCGCATATTCTGCCATAGGCTCAAATCAGTCACTTGCGTGCCGCGGTGCGGAATCCGCGACGCACTACTCATTCGCTACGCTTCCCTCCCCGCAGACGCTTTGGTAGTTTGATGGGTGGAAACCACTGACGCCGGTGACCCACTAGCACGTGATTCGGATTCGAGAGCTGGTGTTGCGGCGCGTCAAAAAAGCTCAGCAATTCCCAACTTTATGCAAATGAATCCGTCCAACGCGAGCAAATCGCGAGGCAACTGTCCAATAGCAGAGCGATACGCAGGGGAGGTCATCATGGACGAAAAGTTGATAGACGGTCTCCTCTATTTTATGTCTATATAATGTGTCATCTGACTTATATGGGGACAACTTAATGCGCAATGAAGAGTGGAGGAAAATAGCGGAGATTGTTGACAGGATGGAGGGTGTCATGAAGATGACAAGTAGGCTAGTTATCATTTTGTTCAGATAGTAAATGTGCTGATTTTACCCAAATTTAAAATGTATTCAAAATGTAACAAAAAATGTAGTCATTACAGACTCTTAAAATCGAAGAGGGAACATTTCTGTTGGTTGTTTAGCCTATTAGCCGTACTTGAGCTCTGTTTCTACCACTGAACCACTAGCTTTCTAGCTCAGTGGTTTCCACCCATCAAACTACCAAAGCGTCTGCGGGGAGGGGAGCGTTGAGAATGAGTAGTGCGTCGCGGAGAGGGTAGCATTGCGAATGAGTAGTGCGTCGCGGATTCCGCATCGTGTGCTAGTGGATCACCGGCTCCCCAGTTTTCATCTTCTCTCAAACCGCTTCCATCTCTAACTGTATTCTCATGCTGCATATAAAGTTTTTATTTATTTTATTTATTTGTTTTTAATAGAACACTTTGTCTGCTATATAAATTACGAAAGTTTAATCGCCATCTTTATTTCAAACGACCCAACCGACCGTGACCCGAATGTCATTAAACAATATTTTATGCTGACCCAGGGGTAACCAGGGGTTAAATTGGGATTTGCTATGTGGGGGGGCTCTGGTCTGGGGTCGGAGCGAACAATATATATTTTTTGACTGCACAGAATACACACACACTTTACTACACTATGTTTTTGTGCATTGTTAACGCACTCAGATAGCCTACTATACTGGGAATTTTTAAGTACAAATTGGAGTCAGAATTTGTACTGGCATATGCATGACATGAAATATAATAAACGTCACAGACCTGTCATACCTTTACCACACAAGGTAGTACCAAATCAAATTGCTATTGGGATATTGTGGCTGTCAGAACATTTTAAATCTTGTCACAAATACCTGTAGCCTAAAAAAAGGATGAGAAACACATGCAGAGGGGAAATGCTCAATGTGTTAGTGTAGGCCTAGCCTAAATACTGATCTTTAATGCATAAATGTGTTAGTGAAAGAAAAAACGAATAACATTTAACCGTCTGGAATTGGCATAATGCTGTAGTTGTTTGCCGTTAGCTTTAAAAACGAAAACATATCAGCTCCTTGCTTGCAAATATACTGTGTGTTTATTTCTCCTGTGTCGGGATTGTAGAATTTCACTCTGTGCCTGGGGCGGGGAAGGCGGCAGCTCTCACAAACACTGCAGCGTGATTTGAGGTTAAGTGGGGCTGGGTGGGGCGGTCTTCTCCCAGATAGCACACGGGCGTCGAATCGACGTTGATTGTTGGTCGGAATGGTCAGTTTCCGTCAGACGACCGAAATTCAACATCGAATCAACGCGTTGGACGGTCGTAGCCTCGACGGTCTGAGAACATTGAAAACACAGCGTTGAATCAAGGTCGGTTTGTGGCTTATTTTCAACGTCGTTCAGAGGACGTTGAAATGACGTTTAAACGTGGTTGTAAACTCGACGCAATTTTATACTGGCTGCCCTGCAGTTTTAATCAAGGATATGGTCATTGAATACTCCTGCAACTACTATTTTTGAAAGGCATGCATGATCTTATGACTCACATCCTAACGTTATGGCTATACATTTTAAATGCAACACAAATGAATAGTCAAGAGTTTGGTTTGACATTGCTGTTTTAATTACCAACAATAAAATATAGTGTAGGCCATTTTAAAAAACACTTGCATGTTAAACATAGAAATGGAAATGTCTGTAGTAATAGAGCCAACAAGTGCATTTGAAATACAAAAAAAACTGACACCTGAGAGGGTGGAACCAAACTGGGTTGTTTAAACCATCCACTGTAAGTCTGTTTCTTTAACTTACTGTGTCATTTCACTGAGGGGACAGATGAGATTTTTTACAGGCATGCAATCAAATCCCCCAACTTTGCACACAAAGCAAAAAATAGTCCCAACACTGCCGGACATCAAGACAGGCCAGCTCTACAAAAGTACAGTAACAGCTTCAGGTGTCCTCCTGCCAGGTTGACCTTGTGTCTATCCTTGGGCGGTGTGGTGTGCAATGTGCATCACAAATCTAACGGGAATAATACTAAATAATTTTAAGGTGCCATAGCCTACAGTGTTGTGCATTACATCCAATATTGCAACCTAAGAGTGGCTTCAAATGACAATTACCCAACATTGAGGAGATGGACAAAGATGCATGAAAGAGGTAAGTAGATGTACTCTCTAGAACAGTGGTCCCCAACCCCCGGGCCGCGGACCGGTACCGGTCCGTGGATCAAGCAATACCGGGCTGCACAAGAATTAATTATTTATTTCTGTTTTATTTATTATCTGAATCGAGCGGTCTTATTTTGAAACGTCTTTTATTGTGAAATGACCGTATTCTCTCTGTTACATCTCCTCATTTGAGCGCCAAATTTCCTCATTTCCTCCTCATTTAACCCAGCAAAATGAGTAAACAGGTGTCTTTGGAAAAGTTTCTTTGTGAAAGGGAAAAGGCACAATGAAGAGAGAGAAGAGCAGCCTACGACTTCTAAGAAAAAGAAAGGTTTTAGCAGAAAGTACCAAGAGTCCTACTTGAAGTAGGGATTTATCGCGACAGGTGATTCCCACACACCAAGCCCGCTCTGCATAATATGTGGTGACAGGCTCTCAAATGAGGCAATGAAGCCTTCAAAACTGTAAAAATGTAAACGCCACCATAGCAACCAGTAAACATACAGGAGATACATTCACGGGCGACCAGAGAGTTTGATGTTATAATAGCGTTATATTGTTGGAGCCAATAGGGCAGACTAGAGGATCACAGCCTCTGTCTCTGCACCATGTGCTGAACACGCACCACTTTAGTGTATACAACGACCTAGTGGATGTAGCTCTAGCAGCCTGAACAGTCTCTACAACTGCGGCTGACAGGCCGCGCTCTAGGAGACGCGCCCGTTCAGGGGCCAAGCCGTCAGTCTCCACGCCTCTGGCTTGGGGTGCCACAGCGACCCGCGGGCCTGAGATAGGGGATCCCTCCGCACTGGGAGGGTCCAAGGCTAGCCGTCCAGCAGTGAGACCAGATCCGAGAACCAGCTCTGAGATGGCCAATGGGGGGCGATCAGAATCACCCTGTGAGCCCCTGCTCTGATCCTGGCCAACACCTGACGCATCAGAGGAAGTGGGGGAAAATCGTAGAGTAGACGCCGCGGCCACGGATGTGCCAGTGCGTCTGACCCTAGCGGCACATCTCGTTCCAGCGAAAACCACACTGGGTAGTGAGTGTTCTCGCTCGAGGCAAAAAGATTGACTCGTGCCCGCCCGAAGCGGGACCAGAGGCTGTGCACCACGGCTGGGCAGAGGCGCCAGTCGGTTGCACGCGGAACACCCCTGGAAAGGAGGTCCGCACCTGTGTTGCGTACACCGGGCAAGTGCGACGCCCTGATCGACAGGAAGTGGCGGGAGGCCCAGGTGAGCAGCTTGTACGCCAGGCGAAACAGGTCCGGAGAGCGCATGCCGCCCTGGCGATTGAGGTAAGCCACAACTGTGGTGTTGACTGTACGCACTAGAATGTGTTCTCCTCTGAGAAGAGGGAGAAACTCCTTCAGAGCGCAAAAGACAGCTAGGAGTTCCAACACATTGATGTGTAGTCTCCTGGAGGCTGTGCCCCACGTCCCTCTGGCGGGGCGACCGCAGCAGACGGCGCCCCAGCCGCCCTTGGACGCGTCGGTGGTTACCGTCATGCGTTTGGTTACAGCGCCAAGCGCGCTGCCTCTGGTGAAGGACGACAGCCTGCGCCAATGGGCTAGGGCTAGCCACATGCGTCAAGATCCAACGGATGGGGTTCGACCTGGAGGACACACCCAGTTTCGCTAAGGCGAGCTGCAGCGAGCGTAAGTGTAGAAGGCCGAGTGGGACAGCGCCACCCGCGGCGCACAGGAGGCCCGTCAGTCTGAGACACAGCCTGGTCAAAACGCAGGCACCTAGTCTGTGGCGTAGACACGCCCTGACGTCCTGTAGTCTGTTCGGAGTGAGCGTCGTTCTCAATGAGCGTGAGTCAGCCTCACGCCCAAGAACTCGACCTCCTGAGATGGAGAGAGTATGCACTTGTTCAGGTTTACTAAGAAACCCAGATTGTGCAGGTGACGCAAAACAGTGTGAACCTGTGACGTTAGGAGCTGTCTGGAACCCGCCAGCAGCATCCAGTCGTCCAAGTAATTGAGGAGTCTGATACCCTGTGCGCATAGAGGAGCGATCACCACCTCCACGCACTTGGTGAAGCACCGAGGTGCTAGAGACAGACCGAAAGGGAGGGCTGTGTCCTCGTAAGCTCCGCCCTCGAAGGCAAAGTGTAGAAAACGCCTGTGCCTTGGGACTATGCCTATGTGGAAATAGGCGTCCTGAAGGACTATGGTGACCAGTAATCCCCCTGGCGGACTGATTCCGCCACCATACGCCCCGTGAGCATTTGAAAGGTGAGAGGCTTGAGCGAAGCATAGAGCGCTCTGAGATCTAGAATACAGTAGGGCGAAAAGCGTCCGACTTTTTGGGCACAAGGAAGTACGTACTGTAACGACCTGCGCGCGCGAGCGTCGGATCTACGCGCTGAATAGCGCCCTTTATCACAGATCGCGAAGCTCCTGTCTGAGAGCAGGGGCCCTGGTTGAAGGCACCACTGACTCCATGACACCTCTGAAGGGGGGGGTGGCCACCTGAATTGTAGTTGATAGCCTTTCGGCGAAAGAGGCTGGGGAGCGCTTCTCGTCCGACGCGCCGCACGCCCACTGCTCAGGGGCGAGTGGGTCAGAGGACGCGGAGGTCGCGATGTCAGTAGTAGCCCTGGCGCCACCTGGGTGCCGCTGGGGCGTGACGTCACGCAAGGCGCAGAGCGCACGGCGTGCGTAAGCTGATAGTGGGCGGACTGTTCTGCTCGCACCTTGGCGATGAAACGACTAACCGAGGCGGCGAGGGTGGCGAGAGAAGCTGAAGAGCGCTCTCTGTTCGCGGCCGTCTCAGATGCGTCACAGGACCGTTGCCCGGAGGCGAATGGCTGGGTAACGCGTGAGTCTGCGAGACGTACAGCGGCGAGAGAGGCTGAAGAGCGCCCTCTGATCACGACCGTCTCCGACGCGCCGCTCGTCCATTGCCCGGGGGCGAATGGGCTGGGCGACGCGTGAGCCTGCGAGAAAACGAGACGTACAGCAGCGAGAGAGGCTGAAGAGCGCCCTCTGATCGCGACCGTCTCCAACGTGGCGCTCATCCATTGCCTGGGGGCGAATGGGTTGGGCAACGTGTCAGACCGCAAGAAGCGTGTGTGCGGAGTGCTGATGAATAAGGCAAACTCAGCGCCCACGAGGGCGCGAGATCAGAGAGGCTCGCCGAAGCGGGGGAAGCGTTATGAGCTGAGGGCTGCAGAACGAAAACCCGTGCCTTTTAAGCACTCAAGGCAGAGCGGACAACGGGCAGGAGCCGTGTGACATAGTCTGCCGCATGCCCGTGATCGCTTCAGGATCGCTGCTGACGTCTGCGTCGCTCCTGGCTCGATGGGCGCGTGGCTGAAAGCGCACATCCACACGAGCGTGAGCGTTGCCAAGGCTGTTGTTGACCCGATGCTGGCGCCGGCCTGGGTGTGTCAGGCCTCTTCCTGGACTGCGGCGCGCGAAGCGGGGGAAACGTTCTGAGGAGAGAGCTGCAGAACGAAAACCCGTGCCCTTTAAAGCACTCAGAGGCAGAGCGGACAGTGGGCAGGAGCCGCGCGTCATAGCCTGCCTCACACCAGCGCTCGCTTTAGGGTCGCTGCTGACATCTGCGTTGCTCCTGGCTCGACGGGCGCGTGGCTGAGAGGGCACGTCCGCACGAGCGTCAGCGCAGCAGGCGTGACAGACAAGGGCGCCTACCTCCTGCTACAGCACCCCCAACGCGGGGGAGGCGCAGAAGGCCAACGGCACTGCTTCCTCCATGCTGAGGCAAGCACAGGCCTAGCCTGCTAGCTGCCTGAGTGGCACAGAGCTAGCTCGCTAGCAAGCTGAGCGGCAAGAGTCTTCTGGCCGGGCGGCGGCGAGTCAATGGCGCCTAGCCTCCTAGTCTGCGCCGAGAAGAAGGAGGAGACCTCCTCGTCATCGACGGCTTTGAAGACGGGGCCATCCGCCTCTTCAGAGTGGGAGATTCAGCTGCACTGGCAAGGAGGCCCTGAGGGAGCTAGCTGAAAGGCTAGAGGGTTGAGCCGTGGCTAGCTGGCTAGGGACTAGCAGCTAGGTAGCTGGCTTCCGGCCGTGTTGTCGTCGAGAGGAGGGAAGTAACCCCATCTTCGTCGACGGCTTCGATAGCGGGGTCATCCGCCTCCTCAGCGTGGTGCGGAGAACCAGCCGCACAGGCAAGGAGGCCCCGATAGGACTAGCTGAAAAGCTAGCGAGCTGGGCCGTGGCTGCCAGCGTCAGCGGGGGAAAAAAACGCCCCTGGACCGCTGGTCGATCCCACGAAGAAGGCTGCCCTGTTCAAGATAGCCACGGGAGACAGCCGATCACAGCGGAGCTCGGCTGAGAGAACAAGCAGACAGTATGGCGGTCGGCAGCCGCCCTTAGCCGTTTCCAGTCGAGACATCTAAGCGTTGCCATCCAACGACTCTTGGTACCAGGTAGGGACCGACGTGAGTGACTTTGAGAAGGATGGATTCCGGAAAGTTTTGAAAAAACTGTTGTGGTGGGCTTTCAAAAAGCCGTTGATTTTTAAGAATATTTGTGAAAGCAAACGGAGTGACTCAGAACACATGCAGTAGGCGAGGTGACAAAGGCAAAGAGGACCTGAAGCGTAAGCGCGGTCAATATATAGACTTTCTGACGTCACGCAGGGCTGTCTAAGTAGTTGCCTGCGTGCGTCAGTGCGCTTACTGCCCTTTTTTCAAAGGGTTGGTTAAAGTTGACTTCAGAAAAAGTAGGAGATGATAGGCATCATCCATTCGTACGTTTCGGCTTCGAAACGAAAGAGAACATCTCATTGTGTGACATTAATCCAAGTAAACTATGTAATTATGTGTTTTATGTGTTTGTTTCTTGAGATCTCAACATTAACACTGCAGAAGTGGCAACTAGACAAATGCTTTAGAGTGGCCTTACACACAGCCTGGCTTTCCAATTCAGTTGGACACACAGTCCTGGAAGATGTGCTATTCGGTAAGTTTGTCAGAAGTCACACCACACCAGCACCAGAGACTGTGGATATGTTATATGTTGTGTTCTGATCCCAATATGCGCCAGTAGGTAGCACAAATCCTTAATGGTATGTATGATGCATTACTAAATGGTACATATGATGTGTGAAGAATGAGTGTGAAGTTGTAGATACAGTAAATGGAGAATGGAATACACGTGCCTCGCTTCTTTCTTACTTGCTAGTTTATGAGTACAGTAAAATTATATTAAATTGCATACACTTTCAAGCATAACAGTAACCAATGTTTTTTCAGGGTTCCCACACCTTGGTTAACATCAAATTCAAGGACTTTTCAAGGACTTTCCAGGACCAATTGTCTCAAATTCAAGGACCACACGGAGCGGCATTACCTACTGCTTACCTACAGTGGGTTGCCAACTTCAGTCAGTTGGCTGGAATGAGTAGGCTTTTCCAACATTTGTGATGATTTATTTGAACTATTATTATCATTATTTTTGTCTACCTGATTCCCTTTGGTAGTTTTAAGTTTGCTTTGTCATTTAATTAGTTCTTTATCATTTCACAGAAATATTTGCATGGTGGGGGTCTGTGATCTGCCCTCCCCCAGAAAATTTTAAAATGTCCTAAAATGTCCTTTCCTGCATTCAAGTGAATTTAAATAAGTTACAGCTTACTTAACAGAGGTAGGCTAAACTAGCGAAACGGCTTCAGAGCACCCAAATAGTCAAAGATTTGTTTTGCGCCTTTGCCCATTGATCAGCCCAGGTTACTGAATACAAGCTATATTATTTTGCTCTTTAGGTTGTGCTTCGCTATATGGAACTGGGGGCCTACCCTCAAAAATATTTTAAAAAGTAGATGCCTTCTGCATTCTGATGCATTTGAGGGAGTTGACTTTTATCTGAAGACTTCAGTATTGAGCATGCATTCAGGCCCTCAGTATTGAGCTTTTTTTTCTTTTTTAAATCACCTTGTGCCCTACTCTGTACCTAGGGTTAGGCATAAAGTACCTAACCTTGTGCCCTACTCTTTACCTAGGGTTAGGCATAAAGTACCTAACCTTGTGCCCTACTCTTTACCTAGGGTTAGGCATAAAGTACCTTACCTTGTGCCCTACTCTGTACCTAGGGTTAGGCATAAAGGGCATAAAGGTGAAACGTTTCTTTCATATATCATATCAGTGCAGAGCTTTTCAATTATCAACCAGGGAACCATTTTTCAGTTATGCACCAATTGAAACAACACTTGTCATTCGGGATAAGAAGCCATATAACCTGCAGTCAACAGTCTACAGCTGTAGACTGTGAGATATTATTAGATCTTCTCAATAAGCCTCTCATAGGCAACTCATAGGCTCTTGTAAACAGATTTCCTGTAGCCTACATGTGAACAGGAAATACAAGAATGAAGTACTAAATAAACCAATGAACTCCAATGAATGCCAATAAAATCTGTGCAACAAACAAACTTGAATGAAATTAAAAATCAGTGTAGCACCTGCAGAATTTATGTAATTTTAAAAGAACTGGAGAACTGACACATTTAAAATTGATGCGAGACTGCCAGACCACCAAAAATATTCAAAAACTTTCAAGGACTGTGTCTTTTTATGCCTATTTTCAAAAACTTTCCAGGGCCTTGAACTTATTTTTTCAAAATCACAAACTTTCAAGGATTTCAAGGACCCGTGGGAACCCTGGAAAGCAAACACAGCTGAGTAAAACTCAATAGCCTATCCCGTAGAGAATCATACACTGGACCCATACAATCAGACAAAAAAGAAAATAACTCGTATAACATTCAAGCATCGTGGATCTTTTAGTCTACAGCAGGCTAGTTGTAGTCTAACCGTGGTCTAAAGTGTCATCTCAATGCGCCCCCCTGTGCATTTACTCGGAACTGCATGATTTTAAATCGGCGCGCGCCAGGGGGAACAGGGGGAACGGAATTTACCACAACACCGGCAAGCGACGCCTTAATTTCCTCACGCTTCTTCTTCTTCTTTTTTCTTTTCTCCGCTCCCGACTCTTGTTGCCATTTCGAGGCCATGTTCGAAAATTGCGAATGAGGCATAATCTAACAGACCACTGGGAGGTGAGGGGAGGAGGGGCACCAGAGACTGAGGAGAGGGGCACAAAGCATTCACCCCTTTTCACGGGAAAATTGGTTTACCGGGTATGTTGCCTTTGTATTGTTTAACCATATTAATGCATATTTATACGACCCTGATTTTTTTGGTGCCCTACGCAGTGTGCATTATGTGCGTCTGCGGAGCTACGGCACCGCAGAGGTGTGTTGTAGATTACTGCCTAAGAAATATATAAGCAAATAAATGAAGAAATATCAAAATAAATGTGTGAATCAAGTGATAAGCAAGACAACAGCCTTCGAGAAATCCTGTTAGAAATAAGGGAACTGATCTTGTTAATCCAAACTAACCACGCACAAGCATTACAAAGAAGGTCTGGACAGAGGTCTGGAGACTGGATAGACAGATACTATATGTGTCCTTTGGCAAGGCAAGGCAAGGTAAGTTTATTTGTGCATTTATTTATATGTTTATATGTGTCTTCAGGAAGTTGGTTCCAAATCTGAGCTGCATTGTAGGCCTAGCTGAAAGCTGCTTCACCACACTTTGTTTTGACCACAGGTTTCACAAGCAAAGTTTTTTCTTTTGTTCTAAAAGACATAGGTGGTATGTATGTTGGTAACACATTCTGTTTCTTGACTTTTAAGTTCATCTGTTACTACCCTGAAGTAAAATAAAATCTGGTTAGGATAAGGATGAACGATACTAAAAATAAATTCTGACAAGAAAATAGTATACTAATTAGTATAATTTCTCACTTAATTTGAACTTAATTTGAATGTACTAAAAGCACTCCCGCTGTAGGGCAGGCATGGGCCCAGGGGCCATATATCTTTCTATATATTATCTGAAACTTTATGACACAATGTTTCACCCCTATCTGTGTGTTTATATGCCAAGATAAATGACCCAGGAGGGGGTGTTTGTAATAGGCACATTGTAGCCAGTGTTTCCCCTAGGATCTCATTGAAGGCGGCGGATGAGAGAAAAAAACCGCTAATCGGTGTTGTAACGTAACATGCCGCCGCAGTCAAATGTACATAGGGGAAACCCTGGTAGCCTCTTTGATCTGACCCAGGAGGGGGTGTTTGTAATGGGCACATTGTAGCCTCTTTGATCTGATATTCAAGCCTTCTGAGTATCCATGAAAACCATAGAGCCATTATCAACCTGACCCTTGACTTCATAAACAAACAGGTGTTCTGATGCACACAGAGAAAAATGTAAGCCTAGGGGAAGGGTTCCTAGGGGGAAGGTCCATGTTTAAACGCAAGCGGTTTATGCGCAAGGCTTTACAGTACATTTTTAGCTGCTGCTCATGCTAACAGTACTGGGGCAGAAAGGGTTGAGGCGGGGAGTGTAATATTGTGCTTTAATTTGTCAAGTGATAATACTGTAGGTGTGAAATGTACAGTTGATGTGCTATTTCATTCTCTACCAGGAAACATATGAGCTGCAGTACGTGTAGGGCCTATTTGTGGACGCATGCAAAAACTACCCACTTATTTTTTAATTACATTTGTGATGAAAGATGTGCTGTACAGTGCAGTGGGACTAGGCAGAACTCTTTACATTCAAGAAAAAGTTGTCTCAGATACCGTGATCATTTCAGGACAGAAAAATCGTCATCTTCAGACAAAAATACATCAGGTACAGGTGAATCGGCAAAAAAGACACAGAAAAAACCTCTTCAGACTTCTTCAGACAAACTGCATTAGGTTTTGAAAAAAACTGGCTCCAATCAAAAGCTGGCAATCTCAATTCATTTTTCTTTGTATAGTGCGTTATACAAACGTCTAGCACTCTACAAAAAGAACACCAATGAGCAATCTCAGAAATTAGTCAGAGAGACACATTCTGTGTCATGTTATCACTGCATACTGTAAACACACTTTGTGACCTCAAGTTCAGAACAACCTATTTAGAGGGAACACCGAGCGGAAGACTATTAGCTTTTTCGAATAAGGACAAGCTTTGCCAGAACACAGGTCTGTGCAACAGACTGAATCTCATTTCAACATGACCAGGGATGGGCTTAGCCTGGGCCAGAAAATGGTCTGATTCATGACTGAAAATTACTGACATGGGAAAATTACTTAAATGTGAGTTACAGGGGCTACATGTGTTTTTCCTTTTTCTGTTGAAGTTGAAATTACTTTTATTTTGATACGATACGTAATGGCGGCCATATTAAATATTCTGCTGCTGCTTTCACGTCACGTTCTTTCGGATTTGTTTCGCATTTTCCACGTGAACAGACGTTCAATATAAAAGCGCCGATTGTCTAAGGTAACATATCAAGTAACTGTAGTGATGTATGACGCTTAACTATCGATTCAGAAACAAATACAAATGAGGACCAGGGGCAATTGCGTTTAGTAGGTTAGGTTTACTAGGTAACACTTTTAAATGCTGCAACGCATTGCGTGGGCTACCTAACTCCACAACGTAAGCTGCTCTTTCGTTTATTTATGGTGTTCATTATAGAAACATCTCCATCAAGGGTCCGAGGTAAGGATGACTGGTTAGTTGGTAGACTGTATGGCACGAACAGACTGTTTATGGAACCGACCGGGGGCCTGTACTACGAAGAGGGGTTAACCAACCCAGAAGTACACACTTTGTTAAACAGTTTTTTGACAAACCCTGGTTATCCTGACTGGTGTTAATCGGAAGCCTACTAACGTTCACATAAAAGGGGCGGATTTTAACGCAAGTAACCCTTTTCAACGATGGCGCGATCACCTATTTCACGGATGGGGAATGCACACATATCATGACAACCTAGGAAGAGTTTAAATGTTGGCTACTCTTCGGGGGAAATTAACGTAAAAGCTGCCAACAAGGCAAGACAGACTTGTTGGCAACGTAACGTTATTGCCGATCGGGTAAATGTGTAACGTTAGCAAGTGAAGCATTAGTTCCACATGTTTCTTAAATCTGTGTTGGGCTACGGGGGATTATTAGTTTGCAGAATGCCTCAAATGTTTGGAAATAATTAAATTGCCATCTTGGATTTCTTAAAATAGCCTAATGCAACACAATTCAGAAGTGCCATATCAAAGAGTCGTGGACTGAGCCTGGTAACCTTGCATCCATGCCACCATGTACTGGTGATCACATGTCATCTAAGAATTTAAAGCTATTTGGTCATTTTGTTAACTTGTAAACTTTTGCATGAAGGTTGAAGCAAATGTTTCACCTGTAAATTAAGAGGGCCACTCCATGTGGTTGGACAAAAAGACATTTATGTTAATGTATTAGAGAAAGAGGGTGAAAGTAGGCCTGTTTATATTTATCTTTTTCAGAATAACCTCCCAAACAAAAAGCAAATTAATACTTTATGTGGGTTACAGGACATAATAGCCTATATCAAAATACACCTAATACCCAACACCTGCACATTGATGCTTAAAAATATTTGCGATTGACATACTGTAATCGCCCTCATGCTCTGGGGTTCACTTGCAGAATTGCCTTTATGGAAGTGTATGACGCCTATTTTTATATTACCCGCGATTGCATAAAATAAAAAACTTCTTTAATTTGCAGAGCGGTTAAATGGCCAGGGAAAACGATAAATGCATCCGACAGTTTAGAAAAAGAACCACCTTGCAAATGACACGACATACATTATTCTTGCTTCGATGTTCAGCATCAGCGATGGAATACAGGGATTCTCCACTGGCAAAATATCTAAGCACAAGGCACATTACCTGCTCAATAGTAAGAGCATTACTAAGGCGGGTGTTGTTAGACATCTGCCTTGATTAACTAACAAAGATATTCTCTCTGCCTCTACGTAAAAACTCTCACCCTGCAATGAGAGCACCTCACAATACGGGCGGCAAAAACAAACGGATCATCCTACTGTTGCCATCGGCGGAGGGGCGGTAGTTACAGGCTGTGGTTAAGCAAAAACCTCGGGTTAACCAAGAACATAAACTGCTCAGACCAGGTTTGGTGTGCAGCGTATATTGCCATGGCAGCATACCTCGGTTTAAATCTATCCACCTTTTGTAGTATGGGTTAATCGGGAAGTTATGGCACACGTGATCAAGTTACTCTCGAAGTTACCCTGATAAGCCAGTAACCCCGCTTCGTAGTACAGGCCCCGGAGGGGTATTCCATCAAAGTCGCTAATGATGGCGGCGCTGCCTCGTTTGTGGCATCCACGCTTCGTCAGAGTTAACTCCAACCAGGCTTATCTAACCTTATCTTAGGCGCATGCACCTTGTACATAGAAATCCCAGAACAAGCGAAAGTCAAAAACGCGATCATGTCGAAGATGGACAGTAGAAGTAAGAGCTATGAACAAAAGCTCCCTGTGGAGCTATAGGAAGACTAACCCTAACCCTAACCCTATGAACAAAAGCTCCTTGTGGAGCTATAGGAAGACTACAAAAGTAGTATTACAAGTAAAGGAAATACTTTTGGATAACCAAGGCAAAAAAATGTAGCGTGGCAAATTGGCAAGATTTAATGCAAAGCACGATAAATACCCTAACCCTAGGCGTGGTACATTGCGAGTGGCAGAGAGGGAAAGTTACAATACACGGCTCGAGAGACCCGTGTCCGAGGCCTTGTGTCTGCCTCAGATGAAAGTAGCACAATAGGCGACACACAATAGCCTACATACCTTTTTAAAGGAAAGGTGCACTGCTTTCTGCTTGATAGAGTTGCCACATAAGGTTATTTTCTGAGCCAAGTAATGTGCAAGAAGAGATGTAAAAAAAGGTGTCAACCAGAGATGGGTGACTCGAGTCTTGTGACTTGACTTGACTTGGACTTGCTACTCATGACTTGAGACTTGACTTAGACTTGCATGCAATGACTCGACAAGTCATTGCTGTCTTGGTTATTGGTGAATAATAATAATAATAAAAATATTTTCGATTGGATATTTCCTGTTGCATGTGGACGAACCTGGCAACCAGATGCGCCCGCCATCTACTGTAGAGTTGTCGGGGTTTGGAGGGTGCTACCAGTTCTGCTGCTACTGCAGCCAGTATGCCCAAAATCATGAAATTTGGATTTAAAGACTATTTAACTCAACAAAAGAAACGAGATGCCGTGTGCAGGTGTGCAGCGCAAAAATATCTGACACATCCAGCACCACGTCAAATTTCATCCTCCATTTCCAACTACACAAAGAAAACTGAGTATGTCTCTAGCTAATTTCACATTATTTTTTATTTAAAGTTAGCTGGCAGCGAATATCCCATCTCCATTAGTCAAACGTGACAAGAGCTTACTGATTGTATCACATTAAGTGTTAATCACATTGACTTAGTTTCACAATCCCGCCTATCAAATAACAGACAATTTGACTGAAATATGGTAGCCTATCTGAAATGGCCAGATTGATTCACTTGGCAGATCAGATCTAGCTAGCGCCAGTTGCTAGTCCAAAGTCTACCACATCAATGTAGCTGTTAGTTTGTTAGCACTAGCTGCCTTTTTTTTGTTAAATCATATATATAAAGTAAAACAGCCAAACAACATGCACAAACTCTATTACTGTAAATGTATGTATAAGTATGAACATGAAATGTCTCTGTACAGAATTGTAGATGGCTTTGTTGAGATGACTTGATGCAGCTTCATGGTGCCCTTTACAGCTGGCACAACTTCTGGCACTTTTTCATCAAACTTTTCAACATCCACCTCAGAAATCCAATAGAAGTTAACAGTAGACTTCTGTTTAATCAGGAAGTCATAAACATCCTCCATAGACTTGCGCTACTACTACTACTACTAGGTTACAGCACTTATGACCTGCTGCTTGCAGCTTATGTGCAAACGTAGCGCGATATAAAATAAAACGTTAATGTTAAAAGGTGAACGATAAAATTGTTATCTGCATTCAATCTGTATAGCCTACAGTTGGGGTTAGACGTAGTTGGATTTGTTTTCTAGCAGTAACGTTACCTTCAAGCTAAATTTCCTCTTCACTTAAACAAGACTCACTGACCTAACGTTATCCTTTTGCGTCCTGAGGTTCCTTGATGAAGTTCAAAGTTGTTGAGCCAGCATCATTTATCTTTGGGCCAGAGTTCTTGCAAGTGGCTGTTTTAAAGTCCGAGTGAAGTTCTCAAAACAAATGTCATTATGCTACAAATTGATCAGCTCCGGTTAAATCTGCCGCCGCAATGCAGTCAGTGTCAGTGTTTAGTGAAGTCTGTGGCGGCACGCATGCGTTACGTTGAGGATTGGGAACGTGCAATTTTGCCCTAACGCTGGATAACACCGGGAAACCAAATTATGAATTAAACACTGAAATACATTCAATTATGCTACTAAATGAACATTATTCACGACTCTCGAGTCACACCATCCAAGTCCGAGGGTTGTCAATGGAGTGCTCCCAGACCCTCTGGACGAAATGAAATGTAAGTCCAGGGCGGGGCTGGCGAGGGCGAGGCTACATATTTCAGCCCATAAGGGCACTCCAGAACAAGCACTGAATGAGCTGAATCATAACATGTTACGCGGAAAGCGGCCCATCCTATGAAAAGCGGAAAGGGTGACTTTTTATTTCATTTCTAGTGGAAAATCTATACTCAGGTAGCTACTAACTGTGACGACAACGAGTTTTAGCCGCTTAGCTCCATAGACCACAATTCATTTTTCACTTGCTCAACAGCAAAATTAGCGGAATTTCAACAGATTGCAGGCACAATCCGGTACTATGGAGTTACTAGAGAGTGGACTGGCTCTCGGTAAATGGGCTCTGACGTCACCACGTGAATTGGGCCAGTGGACACGATGTATTTTGCGTAATGGGCAGTACATGCTGGTTAGACGCTGTATTCAACATGAAAGTCTCTGACACAACAGATTCTGACAGAACAAGAGTTTTTCCTGAACCTGTAACTAGACCCCGAAGCCAATTGTTTTGTGAATAACGGCTGGCTGATGATAAGCATAAGCATTGAAAAGCATAGACTTGAAAAGCATTGAAAAGCATAGACTTAATGCATAGACTTGTTTGTTAGCTACACTCTGCACTAGGTTAAACAAGGATTGGGGTTCAACGCAACAAGATATTCTCTTGAATAAATATATGCTGATTAATGGGTAGTTCATTTTCTATTTTTAATTAGACATTGTGTACAAATATGCATATTAATGGAACATATTTGGTGCTTGTGCTTTTTATTGTGATAAAATCGCAATATTGGTTGAAAAAAATCACCGTCACCGGAAAGAGGACAACTAGGACGTTTTAAATGCACAATCTCACGTGTGGTCAGTTCAGGTCGGGTCAAAAGTTCAGTTTGGGTCAGTTCACTCGACGCAGAGAAGGAGACTATCATTTTTGAGTAAAGAGAAACAAGAATCATTTCAAAAAGAGAAAATGTTTACTCCAGCCCAAGTGGCTGCGATGATAACTGAGGATGATGCCATTATGAGTAATGATTATGGTTCAAGTGTCCAACTTACATATTACATGTTTGTTTGAAATAAAAGTGAGAACTTTTTTATCAGAGTAAATCCATATCATTTTATTCAGAAAAAAGTGGCACTCACAGATATTTAAAGGCCCACTATGCAACATTTTTCATTTAATTAATCAGTTTTATACTGTTTAGGATGCTAAAATTAGTCATTACACGGCGAACGAACGGTGTAGAATGCGCCACCGTGGCCAATAGCGGTAGATACAGCACTTGTAATGTTCAGCAGCGCGGACCGCCTCCGATAGAATGCAGTGCAATACAATGCAATACAGCGGGCTTTAGAGGGAGCTTGTGAGAGAGAAAAACAGAATGTTGCTTAGTGCCGGTTTAAAGATATCTGTAATGTAAGCTTTCTGTGGTGAGAAATAAATAAAACTGTGGTTTTTGTTTAGACACAAGATTATTTCTTTGTTAATGAAAAAAAGTAATTAAATTAACAAAGTGAATTAATCATATGACACCAGATTCTGATAGCCCAGTGTCCACAAAAAAACCCATACAGTTTATGTGTGTAGCCTTTTCAATGACCAAGATATCAGCTTCAAAGTAAACACAGTAAAACGGAGTTAAAATAACATGAAAATAGCCTAGGGTTTAAAAGGTTAACTGTTTCAAAAGAAGGTTGTGTGAGGCTTGGCGGGTAGCTTGGGAAAATTTGGAGAAGGCACAGGGAAAAATGAAACGGCTCTATGACCGCCGGTGTGACTGGCGTGTGTTTCAGGCAGGGGACCAAGGCATGGCGTTTGGAGTTGATGGCTCTTATTAAGGCATTTCAGTGTCTGTTTGCAGACTGTCCGTCTCAAACAAATGTCATTAGTCATGACATTGAGGCTGGAAATGCAGATCCTATGAAGCAGATGTTCTACAGGGTCTCTGTGGACAAAAAGAAGCAGTTGGGGGCAGAAGTGCAGTATCTGTGCAGTATACCTAGCAGAGCCTTCGTCATCCAGCTGGGCTTCTCCTTGTGTCTTGGTAAACAAGCCTGATGGTACGTACCGATTTTGCACAGACTACCGTAAGGTCAACGCCATCACCAAACCTGACTCTTTTCCCCTGCCAAGAATTGAAGACTGTGTGGATCAGGTAGGAGGTACTCGCTTTGTGAGTAAGTTTGATCTTCTGGAGGGATATTGGCAAGTCCCTCTCACCAGTCCCTCTCTGCCTTTGTAACACCAACAGGTCTTTATTCATATAAAGTGATGAGTTTTGGCCTCCGCAATGCGCCGTCCACCTTCCAACGATTGATGAACCAAGTGGTCTCTGATTTGGATGGGTGTGCTGTATATTTGGATCATGTGGTTTACTATAGTGACACTTGGGACGGTCATTTAGCTCACATTCGGGGCCTGTTTCAACGTTTGGCAGAGGCCAACTTAACCGTAAACCTTGCCAAGTGTGAGTTTGCTAAGGCTACTGTGACGTATCTGGGTAAAGTTGTTGGCCAGAGCCAGGTGCGCCCTCTTCGTGCAAAAGTTGAGGCGATTGATTGCTTTCCTCCTCCAACCACGAAAAAGGAACGAATGCGGTTCCTTGGTATGGTGGGGTTTTACAGATCTTTTTGCAAAGCTTTTTCTACAGTGGTGGAACCTCCAATTTTTTTATTGAGGTCTATAAAGTTTGTGTGGTCGCCATCCTGTCAGGCTGCTTTTGAGGCTGTGAAACGCCTCCTGACAACTGCTCCTGTTCTCCAAGCCTTTTAAGCTAGAGGTGGACGCAAGCGATGTTGGTGAAAGGTGCTTGCTACTCCCCAGTTCTCCAAGCCTTTTAAGCTAGAAGTAGATGCAAGCAATGTGCTGTGGATGTGATGTGCTACAGGAGGATGATGATGGCCTTATGCCGCCTGTGTGTTGTTTTTCCAGAAAATTCACCTCCTATCAGTTAAACTATTCTGTCATTGAAAAAGAGGCTCTTGCTCTCATCTGGGTGTCGCAGCACTTTGAAGTGTATGTTGGTGGCTGTGCGTCTCTGCTGGTCGTTTACTGCAACCATAATCCGCTGACATTCTTAAACTCGCTTCGAACCCAAACCAACGGTTAATGCGTTGGTCACCATTTCTGCAGCCTTACCATCTTGACATAAGACGCATTAAAGCGTCAACGAATATAACTGCAGATACACTCTCCCGTGCTCCCCTTTAATATCTCGCCTGTTTGCTAACCATTGTATCTTCTTTTTAGCCTTTAGTCTCCCAGGGCCCGGGTTAGGCTATTGTTGAAAAATGGCACAGAGTTGAAGGATAAGTATGTTTAATATATGAACTGTTGTGATGTGGTTGCAAATTCTCTTTTCACATGGTGGCGGTGCATTGGTGGTTCTGTGTATCTCTGCAGGCCTACAGGAACATCAAACCATTAATCACAACAGCTACATTGTTCTTGTGTTGATGCTGTTCTGTTGACGCTGTTCTGTTGACCTATGACGGTCAACTTTGTAAGGGGGAGGGAGTGACAAACTACTTGTGTTCTTCAGTCTCTCCCTTTGTTTTGTCTTGTGTGGGTGTGTCTGTGTTTGCGTATGCTTGTGTCTTCTCAGCTGCTGATAAGTCCGGGTGCACCTGTGCAGAGGCGTGGCAGATTCCTATAAAACCTGGTGACCGCACTCGGGAGGAAGAAACTGAGAATGTTGCGTGTTGCCTTGGCATTGTTAAACTTTGTTAATAAACTCGACACTTTATAGTTAATTGTTA
Source organism: Limnothrissa miodon (assembly GCA_017657215.1). Classification (NCBI taxonomy): domain Eukaryota; kingdom Metazoa; phylum Chordata; class Actinopteri; order Clupeiformes; family Clupeidae; genus Limnothrissa; species Limnothrissa miodon. The sequence continues at coordinate 12,007 of JAGFZM010006477.1, read as the reverse complement.
GTACACATTGTTATTATATTATACGTTTAATTTAATTTCAATGTACACTGAAGCATGCGTCGTGAACAAGCAACACAGCAATCTCTGGAAACGGTGGAATTTTACTGCAGTAATATCGCGGTAAATGTATTCCAAAATATTTGGTTAATATCATCAATCTTTGGTTCAGGTGTTGTGCAACTGGGCATTGGAGATTTAACAAACGTCTGAATATGTCTATGTAGGACTTAGCACAGTGCGTGAAACGTAAGATCAAATTACCTTGTTTGCTGCTTTCTGCTATTTCATCGCTTCAGATCCATCACCAGAGAACTTTTAAGCCATAAACGGCTGTCATCACTTCAAATCCATCATGTAGTAGGCTTTGAAAAACGTGCACTTTTAATTGGTTGGCAATTCACTGTGAGTCTGTGTATCGTAGCAACCACTGGTGAATCCAGTGGGGAAATATATCTTGTGTATCGTTATTGTTTATTATTTCGTATGTGTGTGTATTTCTATGTAATATAATAATTATTTGATGCAAATTATAACTGGCTCAGCCAAAGTTTATCAAATGGCGGCTCAATTTGGCTTACAAAATTATTGGCTGGCGGCGGCTGAAATTCTAAATGGCGCAGATGGTGGTGCCTGTCGGCGGCTTTGGGGTCTACCTGTTACTCTGCGATTGTCTCTGCTGTATAGTAAAGATGGGCCAATCAGGATTTTGGGTCACCAATCACCAAAAGCAGTATCTGCCGATCCCGATGCTGATCACCGATCACAGCATAAAATCCATTAATTCTTCAAATCCATAATTGTTGTTTCGTGTACAAAACATTGACTGTATAGGGGTTTTGGAGATGAAATGTAATATGTGTAAGAGTACTTACATTTTGTAATTACATAGTATGTAAGCGAGTAGATTAATAACAGTTCAATTGCAGGACATTTACTGTCACTCACCATTTCGGTTACTATCATTACTGTCTGAACTGCAATAAGATTAATCTTTTCACAGTACTACAATTCATATTTGACAAAGCAGTGATGATGTTTGTGCCAGGTTTGACACAATGGAGATTCTGTTAAAGTCTGCAGGTTTAGTGTCTTAATACATGTCATTTGCTTTGGAGCCATCTAGTATTCATAAAAACTTAATGTTTAAATTAGACGCTCCCTCCAAAATTGGTAATTGTTTTAAACTTATCTTCCTGATAAACCACTCAAACGATTGCTTTCAAATTTTAAATTGCGTTTTGCTTTTAAATTTTGTTCATATGTGGTCAAATATGTACTTCCATAGTATGTGTTTGACACTATTACGGAGATATTAGAGCATTCTGAAACAATGTTAATATATTGGGGTTTTGAAGATGTAATGTAACATCAAATTCTGCTCAATAGATTTGAGATTTTTTATGTATAGACTTACATAATTTCTTGGTGCTGATTAAAGGTGTCTCCTCCTACCTGCAGGCCCTGGAAGCTGATAGGCTGGAGAAAAGTGGCCCTGGAAGCTGATAGGCTGGACAAAAGTGGCCCTGGATGCTGATTTGTGCGAGGTGTTGGTCAGGTCAAAGGGGTGGGCTGGATGAAAGTTTCTTTATCAGGGATGCTGTTTTTTCCTCCTGTTGATTTGAAACCTGATGTCAGGGACCACCTCAGAAATACTTTCAAAAATGCAGAGGTAAGGGATGCAAGCTGGTGTAGGCTACATTAGTGTCATGATCGGGGAAAATCCTCTGTGTTCACCTACAGTAACAGTGTGTATTGTACACATACATTCACTCGCTCCTAAACTATTGCTCTGTGTGTCTGTGTGTGTGTGTGTGTGTAGCTGGTATCTGAGGTTGGTGAAGAGGTGGCTGATCAAGAATTTGAGGCGCTGCTTTCTTCGCTGTCCCATCCTCCATCCTTCACCTGTGTCAGAGTGAACACACACCTGGCCCCCCGTCACCAGGTGCAGCACACACTGCAGCAGGAGCTTTCAGTGGTAGGTGTGTGTGTGTGTGTCTTAAAAAAGTGTGTTTTCGTTCCTCACACATTTCTGGACTATTTGGTGTTTTATGTTTTTGTTGCTTCTCCCATACATTCTCACAGCTCCTAGGTCCATCCAGTGCTGACCTGAATCACACTGGATGGACCCATGGGCGAGCTGTAGTCTAACCCTAGAGCTGTTCTCATTGGTGTGCCCAAGCTTTCTTCCTGGATTAACACAAGTGACAAAATACAAGTGCTCCCAGTGCCATGAGGCAATACCCGATTCAATTTCAGTTCAATTTTATTAGAGCCATTACTTTTACTATAGTACTGTCTCATGCCACTTCAAAGCAGAGAGCACCCATGAGCCACAGGGACAAGAAAACCCCATGTTATGTCTGTATTAGTCTGGAACAAAACTTTTGGCAGATCCATGGCTCAAGGGGCTAATCAAGCTGCCTAAGAAATGCAATGTGGTGTTTCCCACAGATCTGAAGGCAATGTGTGGTAGTGGGGCCGTGGGTGGGGGGGATTTAAGTTGGTATCGACCTCCACCAGCTCTGATGATTGGTCGCTGACCTCAGCAGAGAGGGGGTCCTTCTCTGAACAGGTAGAGTTTACGCTGGAATGCGGTCATGTGTGCATACAGATCGCACACAGTCTGGTCTCTGCCCTGCAAGCGTGTGCTAAGGTGGTTGAGATGCGAGGTGATGTCTGTCAGAAAGGCCATGTCGCAAAGAAACTGTGTGTCTTTGAGTTTTCTGCAGTAGGCACTTGTATCACCACTAACGCCATGGCTCTCAATTTTTTTCCTCAATGATAGGGAAGGCCCAGGACCTGATATTGTTTTCATAGGAAGCGCCCCCTAGCGGCCAACGGTAAAATTACAACGGACTGATTCAGTTGTGGTTAAAATGAATCTGGTTATGATTTTTTAAAATTATGTTTGACAAATGATCTGTGGGCTGTACTAGATTAACATTATAGCACCAGATGTAACATTAACATTCAAAACATTAAGACACACACACACACACAAGAGAGAGCCACCTGGCTTCACTCTGAAACAGCATAGCTTTATGGTCAGCTCCCATATCTTCGCAAAGAGCAGAGAACCGCAGACTGATGGGTATTAATTGGAAATCAGTGGATTGTCAGAAAGTGTTTCATTCGCTAGTAGAAGCTCAAAATGTCGGGAAACGGTGCTTAATGCGTACACACGTTACTTGGAAATGGCAAAGACCCATGGGTTCAAAGCTGCAGGCTCTAGTGTAGCTGCGAGTAAGTATAATCCCCCATCACAAATAATGAAATATAGTGTTGTAGGCTACAATGAGGGCTCTCGACCCTCACATATTGGCCGTTAAACTCTCTCATTTCAACTTCTCCCATTCTCACACATGCTTTGCGATTTCTCACGGTTAGGAAATAGGCTATTATTTTTACCGCACAGAAATTCACTGAAGTAGTTTCGAACTTAATCAAACTTAAGACATCTTAAAGGGGACATATTATACCTCTTTTTAAACAATTTAGAATTGGTTTATGGGCTATACAAATCAAGTTCATGAAGTTCTTTGCACAAAATCACTCTCACATAAATAGATTTCACCAGCTCTATTCTTGCCAGTTTCGGTCTCTCCCAAATTGAGCCGTTTAAGGGCTCTGTCACTTTTATGCAAATAAGCTGTTGCTGGTCACGCCCCGCCCTGCCCATGAAAAGCCTCCGGCTGCGTTTACTGTTTACGCTGCTCGAAAATTACTGCAAATAGAGCCGGTATCAGACCCCGATGATGAACAAGAGGATCCACCAGCACAAACAGCAAGAATGCAGCAAGCGGTTTCTGAATGTTTAGTCAACTTATTTAATAAACTTATTTAATAAACGTATTTGTTACCATTGGATCCCTCCTTAGTCGTTAGCCTACCATGTTTAGTTTGCCACAACAATGTAAGGTTATTTTTTAGAAACATAATGCCATCTCTTTACAACACTTAGTATTTGCTAAAATTTTAAACTCAACAAAGCTTGAACACGTTCAAGTAATGTTTAATAAAGTGAGGCTACAACTGCTAACGTCAGACTAATGGCTTTTAGACTAACGTTACTTGATGGCGCGCCTCCACTGATAACATGATAAACATTTAATTTAAACCTAGACAATATTTTAACAAGCATTAGAAGGTGTTCACACTGGGTGGGTTTTTTAAAGTAAAAAACACAGACTCTGAGGCTTTTTCTAGTACAAAAAAAGCACTGGCAGCATTTATCAGTTGATAACTTTTTTTTTCCCATGTCATGAACGTGAGCTAATCTCATGTATATTAGCTAACATGCTAACTTTTGAAAGGTCTGAAATTAAGACAACTGGTTACCAAAAAAATCCAAATATGGATAACTTTACTCAATAGATCAATATTATTACACAGTGAAATTGGCAAGTCATATCGCTCACAGTGTTAATAGTTGACATCCTCTACCTCGACCGTCTCCTGTTACTGCTGGTTGCCACAGGACGCCAGAGTTTTGATTCCTGACAATGATTGGTCAGCTGTTCCAAAAAGAACGACGTATTTCTCAACTTGAAAAACTGGCGGCAGCGTTTTAAAAAGTGCCCAGGTAGTACGGAGAGAAACATCTCAATCTAAGCAGATAGACATTAGCTTTGGCTAAATGGGTGGGGATTCGACAGGTGCTGGGGTTGGTCTATGCCAATTCCCTTAGTGTGACGTGAGAATAAGGGAGCCATCCAAATGGCTCACAGGAGCATAATATTCTTGACACCAAAGTATTTCTACTGACCGTCAGAAAACGGATGGATGGGTTTTTTTCGCGCTTGGAGAGTTTATAAGAACAGTAGAGGCCCAAATATGAACTCAAAGCCCCGTAAAAAGTGAGTTTTTGCATAATATGTCCCCTTTAAACAAAACGAACTTAAAATATATACGGTTCTGTAAGGTATGCAATGAGCAACAACCGGATTTTTGTTCAAACAATGTGTAGCCTTTTTAAATAAATAGGCATGACATTGGTCTAACCATTGACTGTATGGGTCTAACGTAAAAGGGATGCTTAGGGAGCATCTGCAAAGTGCAAAACGCAAACGGATAATGTCAACTTCACTACCCTACCAAAGAGTGAAGAGACACCAAAATCACCAAAGGCTTTTGGAATGTTGCCAAGGTTGTATCGCATCCCTTAGTTGGTCAAATGTACCGTAGTCTATATTTAAAAATGTTTTTTTATTACGAATAACATTCAATAACATTGCTTTTATCAACTGTAGCCTATACCACCAAAAACCACACACCACTCATAATGGTCGTACTACACTCAATTCAAGAACTTTGATTTTGGTAAAACTACTTTATAGTTACATTCACATACTGCAGCACTGAGTTTAGGGAATGTGCCTAAGTCTATTTTTAATTTTTTTTTATTGGGTATAAAATTCAACGACTTTCTTAGGCTGCTATAAAGTGTAGTTCCAATATGTGGCGGCCGGTGTCGAATCTGTGGCGCACCGCCACAAATTCGCCTATGTGTGGGAAACACTGCAATGAGCAGCAATTAGCAGGTGTTAACTGGGCATCATAATAACAAGATACAGTACCACGTCAATAAAGAGCAGTCAAATCATAGATTGTGTAGTTGCAGCCTGACATGATGGAGTCAAAGCTCAGGATCAGTCAGACTCAGCAGGCCAAGTTACAGTGTCATTATAAGAGGAGGTATGTTGCAAGGCCTCCAGGAAATGGGGTCTGTCTTGTCAAGGGTGTCCTGTGAATCTGATGGCATTCCACTGAGGTAGGAGTTGATGCCATGTGGTTTGGTGGTGGGAGGCAGGGATGACACTCGGCTGAGGTTATTGTTGAATGAATGGACAGGAGCAATTGAGATAGGACAGTCTACATGATTCACACTTAATTCGTTATGTGTGTTATAGTGTGGTACACTGAATATGTGCACATTCATATTTGTGGCGTTTAAAATGGAGGTTTAGCGGCTGCACTATGCTATGGCATCGTTACACAGCTTGGGGGTTGGTCAGTGGCCACCAAATCTCAAGCAAGAGGTAACAGCTGACAGTCCTTCCTAATAAGACCTGTAAGAAGTGAAGGATTACCATGCACTATGGGCGGAATTCTTCGATTGGCTTAAGTAAAAAAAAACGTCGCTGCGCGCTTTTCAGCCTGTGCACATTCTGTTATGTACTTAATTCGGTCACTTGCACATCAAAATGCACACTCAACGATTGACTACAGGACTGAATGATGCTATTGACTACAGGACTGAATGATACGATAGACTACAGGACTGAACAATAGGTGTTTCGCCTGGAAGGCTCTCTAGAAGTCTGGCACCTTGAACGAAAATAAAAACGGTTAACATGCCGTTCACAGGCACCAGAATGAACACATTCACAGTATCGTTCATCAGGGAGTAATACAGTAGGTTCAGTTCTAGTTATACCAACCAAAATTTCAACCAGTTCAACCAAAATTATGAACGAGTTCATGAACTTTTGTTCTATCAATACGTTCAGGCACAACACTGCATGCGTATGCAGAATGTTTATGTTGCTCATTGGTACTCTTTGTTGTGAACGTGCTATGAGACATGTCTTTTATATAATGCGCTACTCATCTAAAGTTGAATTGAATATGTGTGAACGTTGATGAACTGCCCATTTTCCACTTTAGCAACGACTGTGTGGTGGTCCTGGGGAGGATGTGTCCCTTGTCCCTTTGCCACACCCACGGGTTCCAGACGTGTTGTTACTGCCCATCATCGGACCCAGGTAAACAGACGCACACACATTTGTTTGCGAGATTGAACAGGGATATCTGTAAGGAATGCTGGTTGCAGGTGCATCCGAGACCATTGAACAGCCAAAACGTGCTCCTGACCAATAAACATTGCACCATAGCCCTCAGCACAGCTCCAACCACTCCAACCATGGTTTTAACTATTCCCCCACTCCAACCATGGTTTTACGATGTAATGTAATCATTGCGTCTACGTGTGTGTGTGTGTGTGTGTGTGTCTCTGAGATGATGGTAATGTTATCATTGTGTCTGTGTGTGTGTGTGTGTGTGTGTCTCTGAGGTTTAGGTTTTTTTAGGGTTTATTTGGGATCCTCATTAGCCTGGTCAAACCTGCCTGGTCAAACCTGCTATTCTTCCTGGGATCCCATCAATCATTCACTTACAACATCATAATTTTCATATGAACATAAACATCACACTACTTGACACACAGAACCACCTAAAAGGACAGAATATACATTGAGACAATTCCAGAAATAGAGACATTCAACCAGACTGTGACAAAAACGAAGAATAGACAGGACTTGCTCCTAAGGTTAAGTTCCATTGTGCACATTTTCTAATGTTAATAATGCTACCTCATGTTGATTATCTCATAGGGGTATTAGTGACACTCATTTCAACAATTTAGTGATCTTACCTATTTTACTTGTATATCAGTAGTAATTCAAACCAGCACACATATCGCAACACATAGGCAAAACAGGCAAATATGTTGCTTTCCTTGACAAAAGATAGTAACCCCCAATAGTTTTGTCTGCTTGACCTGGTTTACTTTTACATCATTAATCATAATATTTAACAATGGTTCACATCTAAGCTTATGGTTGGAACCAAAAATAATACAGTTTGTCTTGGAAACATTCAAAACGAATCTATTTCTCCTTATTCATTCTACCACAGAATTAAATTCTGAGTTCAATATCATATTTAACCCCCTAGGCGCGACGGTCGACTTAAGTCGACCAGACGCCGCACTGAATACAACGGGCGAGTTCGTCAAATAGGGCATCAAATTTTGTTCTAACTCCCCCTCACTGGTTGGCAGACATGTCATACGACACTCCCGACTCATAAGTACATCATGATTATATGTAAAATAGTCGAGCAATTGCGCTTTGAATTAGTGCGAAAAAATACCGGAGCTAATGCGCGTGAGCCATTTGATTACAGCGGTATTGTGAACATTAACAAGTCTTTGCGTTAGATTATCGTCTAATGGCATCTAAAAAGTTTACCTGTAATGTAGTGTTGGGTCTTCTGTTCGCGGACCCTGATTCTGAAGGGGAATATCAGCCCTAAGAAGATGATGATGATGATTTGTTTGGTGACCACGCTTCAGATGCGTCCCTGCCTAGCAATGGCGCAGCTGGACAACGTGAGAGTGTCGCCCTACACCAAGCACAAACTTTAGATCCTTTGCCCAATGTCTGTGGTGGGAACAATGTTTCACGGGGTCAGAGTGATCATCAGGAAGTTAGCAGGTGTGTTAGTGGTGCGGGGAACGAGGCTGGAAGTAGCGTATGTTTGGAAGTAGTAGTATGTTTGCGGCACTGAATCATGTAGCCCCTTTGTCTTCCGACCGTAACCGCGGAGACAGTAACGTGGTGTAGCCTTTGTCTTGTGCCAATGAGGTTAGACGAGGTCGAAGTGTTCATAGGAGATCTAGGGCACAACGTAGAGGCAGGTTGGGGAGCAATGAAAATGAGAGTAGGCAGAGCCATGCTAATTCTCTCCACTTGGCATGCGCTCGTGGCAGATCTGCACGTTGTGTGCAGCAGCAGAAGCGGTGTAGCACGGGCAGAGGGGCTAATATGGCAAGCCAACGGTGCCAAAAACACTAATATACATAGCCTATCTAGGCAAGATGATGGAAATGCAGGCTTTGAGTAGGAGTATCAAAATTGGCTCATGCCCTTTGATCAGCCAATAGGATATGTGGGGGAAAGAGAACTATCCAGTGCCAATTTGCCCCTAGATGTTCTGTCACTCTTTCTCTCTGATGATTTCTGGAATGTGATTACAATTGAGACAGTTGTCCTCATTGAGAGACATGCCACAGAGACTCACTGAGTGCCACTTCATCTACAGGGCTGATGATCACCCAGATTGTGTTGTCTGTTCTGATCTTACCTATTTTACTTGTATATCAGTAGTAATTCAAACCAGCACACATATCGCGACACATAGGCAAAACAGGCAAATACGTTGCTTTCCTTGACAAAATATATTTTTTAACAAACATTTAAATGTGCTCTTCCTGCCTGATGTACCTAGATAAAGCATTCCATTCACTAATTCCTCTAAATACCATTGTTCTTTTCATCGCATTGGTTCTTGCTCTGGGTATTATGAATTTCCCCTGTGTTGCTTGCCTTGTTGTGAAACCGTGTTGGTCTGAAGTCAGTGACTGTTCATTATACAATATCAATGGGGTTTTGGTAGTTAGAATATTCTGAAAGAATACCAGTAGAGAGTACAAAAATCTATTTTTAACTGTGAACCAGCTGAGCACATCAGGCCTTGCAATAACATTTGTTCTGATACCACAATGTAGTACAACTCTAGCTGCTCCATTCTGTGCCACTTAAAGTTTCTTAATTTTATCCATTGTTAAGTTTGACCATACAACAGGACAGTAATCAATGTTTGACAATATTAATGCTTGTATAACTTGTTTTTTTGGATGTATTTGTTAAGTATTTCGCACACCTTTCAAATACAGAAATACCAGTACCCAGTACCCAAATTTGTTCATTTGTGTAGACCATGTCAGTCTTTCATCCAGAGTAACCCCCAATAGTTTTGTCTGCTTGACCTGGTTTACTTTTACATCATTGATCATAATATTTAACAATGGTTCACATCTAAGCTTATGGTTGGAACCAAAAATAATACAGTTTGTCTTGGAAACATTCAAAACGAATCTATTTCTCCTTATTCATTCTACCACAGAATTAAATTCTGAGTTCAATATCATATTTAACTCCCATAGCTGTTTTTGCTGCCACATAAATGGTAGAATCGTCTGTGTATATAGAAATCTTTGCTCTTTTTACGACACTTGGCAGGTCATTAGTATAGATAGTATACAGCAGTGGTCCAAGGCAACTTCCCTGTGGTACTTTGTGACCTATTATTTAGGTAACTTTCCAACCACTTTAAAGCTGAATCTGAAAAGCCATAACAATGCAATTTTCCAAGAAGTATCTTATGTTCTGTAATGTCAAACGCTGCTGTAAAATCAAGCATGACTGCACCCACCAAGTTCTGCTCTTCTATTGCTCTGAGCCAATCATCGGCCATTTGAATTGGAGATGTTGCAGTAGAATAATCTTTCCTATATGCATGTTGGAAAGCAGTAATTAATACCTTTTTTCTCAAAATAACTTATCTTTGCAATCTTCCACTTAGATGGGCAAATACTCTCCCTGAAACACAAGTTGACAATGTGGCAGATTGCAGGTGCTATAGTATCTGCAACCAATCTAATATGTTTATTCTCTAGTCCATCTATGCCAGCAGGTTTGTCTTTGATAGAATTTTCCCTATATAGCTTTCACTAACATTGTTAAAATCAAATTGGCAGTTTTTGGCCCTCATGATTCCCCTATTTATTAATTCATACGAATGTTCACTCTCCATCACAGGCATTTTAGTAGTTAGATTATTAATCTTTACAACAAAATAATTTTGAATATGGTTTGCTATATCTGCCGGTTTAGTCAAAAAGAGACCTTCTTTTTCTAGATAAGACGGTGTTTCTTTCCTCCTACGACCCATTACATCATTCAAAAAACTCCACATCTTCCTGCTATCATTATTCATATTCTTAATCCTATTTTCATAATATAATTTCTTTTTCCTCTTGTTTAAAGATGTTACATAATTACGGTACCTACAATAAACTTGCCAGTCTGATTTGAGACCAGAATCGTGCCACTTGTCTAGCTCTATCACGCTCCATCATATGTTCTTTTAACTCATTATCTAACCACGGTGTTCGGCAGCTCCGAGCTGTAAACTTTTTCATAGGTGCATGTTTCTCAAACACGGGCATAAATAAGTCATCAAATATTTCCAATGCCTTCTCTGCATCTTCGGTTTCTGACAGTACCCTTGATAATGGTAAACTCTTAACTTCTTCCACAAAACATTCTTCTTTAAAATGTTTAAACACTCTTTTAAAGATGATTTTTGGGCCTGGTTTTGGCAGTTTAATTATGATCACTAGAGCCCATTGGTACTAGTGCTGCCCCTGAACCCTTGTCTGCACCATTTGTAAAAATGTGGTCTATACATGTTGCAGTTTGAGTTACTTTGAAGGCACAACCTGGTTGGTTGGTTAACCATCTGACGAAGCCCACATGCACTTGTAAAAGCATTCAGTCTCTTCTTCCATGAACATAAACTGGAGTTCCAATCTATGTTTAAGTCGGGTAATAAATAAATTTCAACATTTAATTCACTCTCTTCTTCAAGCATTTCACATAAATTGTCCATTTATTCACTGTTTGCGCTTGGCGGCCTATAACCACAGCCCACCAGAATTGGCTTAACGTGTGGAAGGTGAACTTGCAGCCATAGCACTTCAATCTCATCAGTCATTAAATCATATCTTGTTTTTACTGGAATATGGTTCTGAACACAAAACATAACACCCCCTCCATATGCATTTCTGTCTTGGAGTATCCCTCTATCAGACTCCTCCTGAAAGGACGAATCTAGATGCGTCTCAGATACTGCTAGTATATGCACATTGTCTGCCAATATTTCTGATATTTCTATGATTTTATTCCTAATACTACAAATGTTAATGTGTGCCAACTTGACCCCCTTCTTGGTAGATTAGAGTACCTTAGCATTATCTTGGTATAATGGCTTCTTAATTTCACGTAACACAAAATAGGAGCTACATAAACATATAAATCACACAAACATATAAACATAAAAATTATTTTGCTTGGTCATCAGCATTTTGCGGAAGGCAGTGTTGAATACTGTAAATTATAGGTTGCATACCCTGAAATCATTGCAGTCATTGCAATCCCCTTTTTGACATGTTTTATTATGCCATGATTCAACTATTTCTCTAAACCAAAAACAAATAATCAGCCTCATTTCCCAAACTGGGTGAGGATCAATGTGTTATTCCAAACTGGGTGAGAATCAATGTGTTATTCCAAACTGGGTGAGGATCAATGTGTTATTCCAA